>JAPQWV010000278.1:600000-760000 GCA_027422505.1 Craterostigma plantagineum | reverse complement strand
TTATATAGTTTTTATATTTTTAGGTAAGAATTAAGTTTAATCAAATTAAAAATAAATAAATTATTACTTGATAAGTTTAATTAAATTAGATACTCTTTCGACAAGTCTAAGTAAGATGCGTTTTATAATGAGAGTTTCAATCGACGAGGATTCTTTACGAGCCCAAAATCAACTGTCAAATTTCATTTGACTGAACGAGTTCTCAGACATTACAAGGGTTCTCAACATGCGATTAAATCCTCTGAGACTTGGCCCAAATTGAGTACCTATTACTAAAAATGTTTAACATCGAATATTTTATTATTATTTTATTTTTTTTAACATGGAATTAACTATTTCGCATTGAGAAGTTTTGGGATTGGTAATTCCATCTTTGGCTTATAAAAAATATTTCCATAATTTGTTTTAAAGATATTATTATTACCCAATCAAACAGAAAAACATTATTTTCGAAAACAAACAGAAATGAATAACCGTGGTAGTCGATGTTAGACTTTATCTACGTGTGGAATCGACTTTTGACTGAACTGTTATTCACAAAATACGCGGGTACTCAAAAACTAAAATAATGCTAAGTACAAGTCGTTTGTCTGTAGACAGCGTTTAAGATACCAGAACAATTCGATTACCTAGAACCATGATTAATGTTCAGTCTTTCGGATTGCATGGTTTGGCTGTGGGGATTCCATCGTTCTTGAAATCGATAATTAGAAATTTATGTTTTTTAGTTAACACTCGTTGAAAAATGAGATCATGTTGTGTGTGAATATAGCTACGACTTGGGTTATATGTTGAATACTCAACCACATGTTCTTTTGCTTTTTTTTTTTTTTTTTTTTTTTTATGACGAAGCCACTAGTCGCTTTTACAAATAAGATGAGATTTATAATGAGAGTTTCCATCGATAAGGATTCTTTACGAGCTCAAAATCAGCGGGTATAATTCGTCTGACTGAATGAGTTCCCAACAAGAGTTCTCAGCATGCCAGTAAATCTTGTGAACCCGTTCAATATGAGAGTACCTGTTACTAAAAATGTTAACCATCGAATATTTTTCCTGTTCTAATTTTTCGAAGATGTAATTGATTATTTTGCGCTGAGAGGTTTGGGGACATTTTTTTTACTTGTGAATTCTATAGCTTAGTTAAGAAACTATATTTCCATTGTTGGTTTTGAAAGCATTATTATTATCAAATCAGATAGAAAAATTGTCATTTTTTGGAAAAGATAGAGATGACATGGCAGTCGATGTCAAACTTTATCCACGTGTGGAGTCTACTTTCGACTAAACGGGTGCTTATAGGCTACATGGGTACTCAGAAATAAATTTAATGCTAAGTACCAGTCGTTTGTCAGATAAACATTAATAAAAAGTGTTTAAGATACCATAAGAATTCGATTAACTATAACCATGTTTAATGTTCAATCTCCAGGAGTTACGGTTTGAGATGTGGGATTCCATCATTCTGAAATCGATAGTTGAAACTTTCACTGTTCTAGTTAACACTTGTTGATAAATTAGATCATATTGTGTGAAGATAGCTACAACTTGACTTATATTTAGAATATCAACCCTAATGTCATTTTTTATGACGAAGCCAGGTGTCTATTATACAATCAAGATGCGATCTATAATGAAAGTTTACATCGATAAGGACTCTATACGAGCTCAAAATCAGCGGTCAAAATTCTATGCTATTAAACCCGATAACCCGTCAATATGTGAGTACATGTGAAAACCCTAATTGTACATTGCCCGTCGACTTACACGATGTTTGTTAAACCTTTAAACACTATACCCTAGAAGAGTTAAACAAAGAAATTAAAAACCCCGAAATTATAATGGGTACTCGCAGTATAACAAGTACTCAATGAACTATTTTCATACCAAGTACACATTATTCTTTTGAGAACCTAGGGTTTCTCTTCTGTATAACGGGCACTCAAAAATTATTTCATTGTTTGGTACTCGTTGTTTTTTAGAACCTAGGGTTTTTCTTCTGTATAACGTAAATAGACCCGTTTCAATATCTGGTACCTATTATTGATCCGAGAACCCGTTTTGACGACACAGAGGGTTCTCTGATGTTCATGTGGTTCTCAACAGTATAATGGGTGCTCATAAACTACTTCACGGTGGGAACCCATTACACTTATGCCAATTAATGTCGTTAGATGAATTTCTTGCTCCTTATTCTTTATTTATATATCTTAAGCAGGCACTAGTGTTAGGATAACCCATTTTATTAAATACAGAAATGAAGTTCATTTGACCAAACGTTTGTTGTCAAGGAGGTCACTTTTCAAAAACGAAGTTGGGCAAAGGCCATTTAACAAATTAACCCTACAATTTAATTAGACTAGTAGTCTTGCACACTCAAATGAGTGTGTTATTAAAAGAAAAATTAAGTATTACTAAATTAATGATAGAATTATAATTAACTAAAATAGTAAGTTAATAATTAACTAAAAATAGTGGGTGATTTTTTTCTTATTTTATTTAATAATGTTTTTCTAATAAGACTTAATTGACAGACTAATTGGACGGTTTATAGCAAGGCCTGACGCTTAATAACATAGTATGGATAGGTGAATCTATCAGTCTTGTAATATTTGACCAACCACCCAACGTGATGTGTGTGTGTGTGTGTGTGTGTATATACTTATAGTTATATATGTATATATGATTATATGCTTAAAACACCCATATACTGGGCACACATGAAAATTGCCGCCCAAGTGAAAATTCAAATTTCAAATTCACCATCAATGTTTTTCAACTCATGTAACTTATGGTAGGGTGTGTTTAGAATGTATGTATAAAGGTGAAAGTAAACGTCACTAGTGCATTAAAAGATGATACGTTACGGTTCCGCGTATCGTATTATTACACATATCCGTTTCGTTTTCACCTCAAAATCCGACCAAACGGAGTAATAACGAAGAACTTTTAGCTTATCTATTTGGATAAGTTCTTTTCATTCTTTTAGTAATTTCTATTTTTATTCGCTAAATCATATTTATCTCTTTTGTCTAATAATCCACTAACTGCTATATATAAGTTGTCAAGCACTAAGAAAATATTATCGAAAACACAAGCAAAATTAATTGTGGCAAAGAAAGGGCGAACGAAGAAGATGAGCTCGGCAAACACAGTCATGGAAACCGAGAAGAATAGCCCTGGTTCAAATATAATGCTAGTTGTCCGTTCACAGGTAATTAATTAACCATTTTAAATTGTTGATGGATTTTTTATATTGTTTATTGTTTGTATTTTGTGAGATTCTAATTTTTTTCGTTGAGATGGAGTCGTATTTTTCGGTGATTTTCTACCAATTAATCAGATTTGATAATCAGTCAAAAATTTCTTATAATAAAAATCGAACAGGATAGGAAAGAAACCTTCATTCGTATGAGACGCAGGACAAAGTTAGGGAAAATGATGTTGAAGTATTGCAAGAAAATGAACATCAACTACGAGGAAGCTGTCTTCTTACGAATAGGAAAGAGGATAAAATCTGCAGATACAATCGACGGGGTAAAATATTTTTCTTTTTTATTTTCTTCTACTTAATATTTTTAAGAAAAAACTGAAATTTGGAATGGTTTTTATGACATGTTTAGCAGTAGTTATAAAACATTAATGTGAAAATTTCATATCATTAATAAGGACGAACGTCACTCGTATGACTGTTGATAGTATTATTATTTTAACTTCTTTGGCCATACCACTATTGATGTTTGATGAATTTCGAACATGTTAGGATGGTTTTTAGAGGTGGCAAATAGACACGTGGTCTATTTGCACTCTTTTGCGGTCTCGGTTGGCTATCAGTCTAATCACTGACTGTCGGTTGTCAATCTTCACAGTGGTGCTTAGATGTTGAGGTTCTCTACCATTCAACTGCTAACTTAAAATTGTTTGGGTGAAGACTTATCTCCTAAACTCTGGCACTATTACATGATCATCTTCTTGAATGAAATTGACAGTTCATAATTGGAGAACGTTTCTCATCTTCAAGTGTTGCCCTCTTTTAGCATTGAGCTGCATAGTTCCTTCATTTTCTGCAGATAAAACACATTCTTTGATAACAAAAGGACTCGGTTTAATCGAACTCCTACCCTTCAAAACTTTTCAGAAAAATTTCAAGGGAATTTTCGGTCCTATAACTTTTTCCTACACAAGATTTGCTTTCGTTTAAAATCTTTAGAAACCCCATGAATTTGTATCGGAGAATATAGATCTTATGACTTTCCATACTCCGTGACCGATAGAAGATGAATGAGAGAAAGAGCAAGGGCTGAGACCCATGGTTTACCGAAGGCGGGGACGGGCTTGTGCCAACTTTTCGTGAGCGGGAGGAAGAGATTCTTGGCATTAATTATTAAGATTATATTTCTATAAATAAACGGAAATCTTCTTACTAATTATTAGGATTTCCAAGCATTTATTACTGATTCTCTTGAATCACGTCCTTTGTTAGTATTGTAGTAGAGAAAAAAGCATAAACCCTTCTGTAATATTCATCTTATCTGATAATAAAGAAGGTTATTAGCCTAAAGGCTTTGGGCAACGGGTTTTCCGTTGATTTGGGATTAATTCCGTTCTTATCAAGTGGTCCTACCTGCCAGATTCCGTTCTCGTCGGAATGATAAGATCAAACAGCGATCATTTAGATAAGTTGGAGATCAATCAAGCCGACATAAGCGAGAAGTTGGAAGCACAAGGTGCAAAGGGGGATGCACAAGGGGCAAAAATGGACGCACAAGGTGCGTAATTGGCCAAAATCACGACGTCCTTGGCTGTATTGTCAAAGGTGATTCTGAAGTCATCGGAGAAGGAGACGGAGGCGTCCGTCATGGGCAAGGTGATGCCGTCGCGGATGATCAGGTGCACGAGGGTGCCACCCTGACGCTTCTGTCGGCATTTGAGGGGATAGATTCGATTGGGTGGATAGCACGGGCCGAAGGTCGAATTGAACAACACACCACCGAAAAGGAAGGTGGCGGCAGCTGAAGTTTCCATGGACGGACTGCCTTGCACTGTTGACATGGATGCGCAAAAGCCTGGAATTTCGTGGGACGATTCATGCAGGCGTTGGTGGCACGTTTCGATATGAGATTTAAGGATAGCGAGCTTGAGAGGCTGTCTGGAGTCCGACAAACAGGCACAGTGGAGGATTATATCTCTGTATTCGTCCAATTGGCGGGTCAAGTTCAGGGACTATCTGATGGACATTATTTGGGCTATTTCATGAATGGGTTGAAGTGTTCGATCCGGGGATCATTGCATCTGCTTCGCCCACATGATTTGGAGACGGCAATGGAACGAGCCAGGGATATAGAGGATAATCTATCCTTTCAGACCGGAGGACGAGCGTGTCATACCTTTAGTGGGTTGGGCATACGATCGGGAAATTTTTCGAGAGCAACTAAGGGGAGGTAATGCGACGACAGGGGGAGCCATGCGCGAGGCTCGGCCGTTAATTTCTTTAAGCCCATCGGACAATCCTTGGGAACTAACCGGGGTCATCCGAACATTCGACGACCCGTTCTGGGTTCACTCGACTTCTGCGAAGAGTCCTGGGACTTGCATGGCTTGCCATGCTGGGGGAAGTCCGCACTGATTGGGAGACTCTAACCATGGGTTTCGAGTGGGGAGGAGATCGTGTTCAGTTACGAGGAGATCAGACAATGTGCCGAAACTTGGTGAACCTTCGCACCTTGATCAAGACCACCGAGATCGAATTTTGGGACACCGTTTTTGGTCGTGAACCAACACAACTATCCGATGTCGTGGAGGGGCATTGGATGATGTTCTCAAGCAGCATGCTGATTTGTTTGAGGAGCCACAGGGGTTGCTCCCATGCCGCACGACGGACCACGTTATCGAGTTAACCCCGGGGGTTGCTCCCATGCCGTTCGGCCTTACAGATATGCCCATTTGCAGAAGGATGAGATTGGAGGCTAGTTGATGAGATGTTGCAAGCGAGCATCATTCGGCCGAGTTGGAGGCCATTTTTGAGGCCGATCCTATTGGTTAAGAAGAAAGATAGCAGATGGTGTTTCTTTGTGGACTATCATGAGTTAAACAAGTTCACTGTGCCAGACAAGTATCCGATCCCGATAATATAGGAGATGTTGGATCAACTAGCAGGAGCTAATGTATTCTCCAAGATAGATTTGCACATGGCTACCATTAAATCAGGGTGCCCGGTTCGGACATCCACAAGACTGCATTCAAGACACACAGCGGGCATTACGAATTCAGTAATGCCGTTTGGCTTGACGAATGCCCCGACGACATTCCAATCCACAATGAATGACTTGTTTCACCCATACCTGCGGAAGTTTGTATTAGTATTCTTTGACGACATATTGGTTTATAGCCGGTCTTGGGCGAAGCATTTGGAAGAGTTGAATCCAGTACTGTGAATCTAGCTGTGAACCAGTTCAAAGCTAATTGGAAGAAGTGTGCCTTTGGATGTCTCAAGGTGGAGTACTTGGGGAATGTTATATCTCACGCCGGGGTGGCAATGGACCCGGCTAAAGTTTGAGCGGTTGTGGATTGGCCGAGGCCTCGTTCTGTCCATGATTTTGGGATTCTTGGGGTTAACGGGATACTATAGGAGGTTTGTCAGAGAATATGGTCTTATCTCCCGCCCTCTCACAGCCCTTTTGAAGAAAGAGGCTTCTGTTCGCTTATGGCCACCAGATGCCGAAGAAGTATTTCAACACCTTAAGAAGGCATTGATCGAGGAACCCATGTTAGCTATGCCTCAGTTTGATCGCGAGTTCGTGGTGGAGTGTGATGCTTCGGGCACGGGCATAGGGGCGGTGCTCATGCAAGAACGGTGACATATGGCATATTTCAGCAAATCCTTAGCGGATCGCACCCTGTCCAAATCAGCCTACGAGCGAGAAAAGATGGGATTGGCCTTGGCCGTTCAACATTGGTGGCTATACTTGATTGGGCGGCGATTTGTGGTGCGCACGGATCATCGAAGAGCAGCCGTCAGTCACCTTGAGTGGTTGGGATTGGCTGATGTGGTGGAAGAGCAGCGTAGGACGACTTTGCGCGATCCATTATGCGGGCATTAGAGGGTGCACCCACTTCTAAGGCAGGCTTCGAGCTATTGGGGGATCGATTTATCTTTAAGGGTTGTTTCATGCTAGCATCCAACTCCAAGTGGATTCCACGAGTGTTAGAGGAGTTTCACGATACGCTAGAAAGGGGACCTGCAGGGGCCTATCGAACCTATAGAATGCCGGTGCTAATCGTGTATTGGAAAGGGATGTTTACTCGAATACAAGGTTATGTCGCCCAATGCTTGGTTGCCAAAAGGCCAAATATGAAGCGATGTCGCCAATGATACAGCCTCTGTCATTCTGAAATTGATTTGGGAGGATATTTCGATGGATTTTTTCACCTGCTTACCCAAATCAAGGGGGTATATGTTCGTTTTGGTGATTGTGGATCTTTTGTCTAAGTACGGCCATTTTTTAGCGCTAAAAACACCCATTACAACGTCATCTGTGGCAGAAGTGTTTGCTAAGAAAGTAGTGCTTCCGCGCTCGATTGTCAGCGACCGTGACTCTCTTTTTGTTAGTGCGTTCTGGAAGGAGTTGTTCTTATTATCAGGAACACAGTTAAAGGTTAGTATGGCTTATCACCGGGAAACAGACAACCAAACGGAGGTGTTAAATCATGTGGTGGAGACTTGTTTGCGTTGTTTTACTTGTGAGTGGCATTAAGATGGCTGCCGTGGGCCGAATACTGGTATAATAATGCGTTCAAAATGGCTGCTCGAGTTACCCCATTCGAGATTGTGTATGGGAGGTCACCGGCCACATCCATGGATTTTTGCCCGGCGAAAGCAAGGTGGTGCCGTTGATGATGCCATAGGGAGTCGGGATGCCATGATAGTGCGCCTGAAGGGTAACTTGGAGAAGGCACAACAATGCATGATCAAGCAAGCTAATAAACATCGTCGAGAGTGGAATTCCAGGTAGGCGATAAAGTATTCTTGAACGTGAGACCTCATAGACAATCTACTACATTTCACCAGCCTTATCACAACCTGTCAAAGAAGTTCTATGGGCCATTTTTGGTTGAGGCGCGCATAGGATCAGTGGCATACAAGTTGTCCTTGCCATCCACCAGTCGCATACATCCCGTTTTTCATGTGTCGCAGCGGCGGCGGGTGGTGCCTGTGGAGGCAAAATTACCGGAAAGTTTGGAGATGCCAGTTGAACCTCTGTGGGAACCTGAGGAGGAGCAACTGTTGGTCAATTGGATGGTGCATCCGAGTGATGATGCTACTTGGATGAGTAAGACTAGTTTCCAGAGCCAATTTCTGGATTCCAACCTTGAGGACAAGGTTGTTTCGAAGAAGGATGGAATTGATAGAGAGCAACAGCAAGGGCTGAGGCCCATATTGGTTTACTGAGGCGGGGACGGGCTTGAGCCCACTTTTCGTGAGCGGGAGGAAGAGATTCCTAGCATTAATTATCAAGATTATATTTCTATAAATAAATGGAAATCTTCTTACTAATTATTGTGATTTCCAAGCATTTATTACTGATTCTCTAGAATCACTTCCTTTATTAGTATCGTAGTAGAGTCTATAAATAGGCATAATCCCTTCTATAATATTCATCTTATAGGATAATAAAGAAGTTTATTAGCCTAAAAGCTTTGGGTAGCGGGTTTTCTGTGGAATTGGGATTTTCGTTCTTATCAATGAAGCAAGTAAATAATGAGTTAGAGAGTGTATTTCTAATGTACATACTTATTAAGAAAACTAGATGTAGACGTGGACCCAGTAATTTACCATTTAGAACTTGACTATTCGATTACACATTAATTTCAACACCATTGGTTAATTTGAAATCTTCAATGGAGCCTTATGGTCTCCAATTTTCCATAGGTACGGCATTTGTTAAAACATCATATGGTTGCTCATTTGTGCTCAATATGTTTTGATCGTGCATGAAGTACAAGATTTTTCGTCATTAAATTAGGTAATTTAATATCACAGAGAATGGTAGCTCCTTCTTGCATTAGCTGCCAATCCTCTGGTAATATCGTAGCCAAACAGCTCGACATATGCCATCTATTATTGCTGTATATTTTTCGTCAAATGATGATAAAGCCACAATCATTTGTTTCGTATGTTTGCATCACAAAGGTCATATCTCCGTGGCTTTTGATTATTTTAATGATATTTCTAACACACGTCTTCATACTGGTTTCGCTGGTTTACCACTTTTGGTCTATGTTAAGTTTTCTTCATTTATATGTGTGTGATACATCTCATTACGTCTGAATATATATATATATATATATATATATATATATATATGCATCAAGGTTCCTATTCATGGATCTATTGGTTTGAGAAATCACGAAGGGTCCGTTTGGTATGCGGAATCCAAGGAAATGAAAAGGAAAATGAAATGATACGTATCGGATCGTTGTACATTACGTTTCATGTGTTGTACCATAATCTGCTTCTTTTCCTTTCCACACCGATTTCCGCATACCAAACTCACCAGAAAAGAGGATAATATTCATTCTTGAAGTTTAGTAGTTATATTTGTGTCGTTTGGTTTTATTGATGCAGCTTGGGCTGAAAGAAGGTGATGACATTGATGTGGTGGTGCCCCAATTAGGAGGTGGCGGCCAAGATGGTCTGTTTAATTAGTTCTCTAACGTTGATTGCCATATCAAAATTATTGACATTGATTTAGGTTGTCATATCTTATTTATAATGTCATATTTGAATTATGGATCTATATGAGTTTTATATATTTTACATAAGTTATTCTCAATGTTATATTCTGTCTTCAATATAAATCTAAATATTTCAAAATAACGTTAATTTCTTTTAAAAAATATTCAATTAGACGACTTTCACTTTTTAAAGGAATTGATTCCAATTCTAGATATAACCATTTTAAAATGGTTGACGTGACATTCCAAATTTAATGACTGTTTTCACAAGTGTGGAAATGGGTTGCAATTTTTTTTTTTTTTTTGTGTTAATGGATAAAAGGATAGTTATTTTGTGATGCCAATTGTTAAAATAAAATGCATTTATTCAAAGTTAAATTAACTTTATCATTATTGTTATTTATGGAAAACAAATAATAGGTTGTGCTTTAGCTTTTTTAAAATGGACCATTGTCCTTGTATTCCAAAATTTAAGAAATAACTAATGTTCACGTATATCCTCGAATTTGGATTGAATCGAAACTAAAAACGTTCGAATTTCCAATTGAAAGATTTGGAGTTAATTCGGAATTCATATCAAAATCCTATATACAAATAAACAATTAACTTATTTGATTTGGATACTTCAAACTATGCAATGATTGTTGACTAAAACAAGATTATTAAATAGATAATATTTTATAATTTATTTTAGTGAATTAATAAAATGTGAGGACATGACGAAAAAGAGATGGCGGGAGATAATGACTACTTGAGATTGTATAGTCTCTCTCTCTGTCTCTCTCTCTCTCTCTCTATATATATATATATATATATATATATTGATGTGGGGCTGTCCCAATCAAAGAACTTTTATGGTTCGAGAAATTTATATAGCGGTAGATTAAATATCACAAAGTTTTAGGGCGTGCGTAAGGTACTTGTTTGCGAGGGACGTGAATGGGACGTAAAGAAAAGGACACAAGATGTACGTGGTTCGAATCCTTGCGGATTCTGGATAAATTACACACTCAACTATGCTTACTTTCACTCACATATGCTAACTAAAATGAAAAATACTTAGTGCGCTGAAAGAGAGAGATTAATAAGGTTTTTTCTTGTTTCTAATGGTGATTCCTTCACAAAAAGGGCTAAGTACTACTTTTATAGAAGCTCCCCACAGCCCATCAGACTTACATCCCAGGATTCTCGGGGATGTGACTGGCTTGGTACGATGTACAGTAAAAAGCATCTTGTGAGAATAGCTTTTACAGTAGCCGCAGCCCAGTACAGTAGCAGTGGCGCTGTCCTACCATTAACGGACACCTGTGTCTGTACAGTAATCTTGTTCTAAGGGTCTTTTCACCTGAAGCGTATCAAGGAAGCTTTCTTCTTTTCGGGGAACTGCCAACTATCCTTGGAGGTCCCCACTGATCCTTACTTCCACTCTTATTATTATTTTTCACTAAGTGTTAATCTTTTCCTTAATGGGCCTTTTCTCATTTTTTCCGTCCCACCTAATTTCTGCCCATGTCAACCACTCCCCTACTTTAAATTGTCTTTTGGGACAAAACGAAATTAGAGTAAAATCGCATGATGGGCCTTACCTTCCCCTTAGGGAACTACCGCAAATTATTCATTTAATGCCTTGGGAACCGCTTTTTAAAAGTCACATACGGAATTCCCGTCGTTCCTGTTTCTTGTTTCTGAGAGTACTTCAACATCACAAGGTATATTTCTATTTTTTCTTTTTTTGCTAACTTTCTCCTTTTCCATGACTTATTCCCAATCTGATTCCGCAAAATCGTCCACCTCCCACTGCTCTTGGTTCGACCTCCTCTTATTGTCGTACCAGTTCCACAAACTTCTCTACCTGCAACCAAGTTCAAAGCTCGCCCAAAACGATCCGCGATGAAATGGAGCAGATAGCACGCTCTTTGGCCGCCTCCACCGCTCCTCCTTCTCCCAGTGGTTCTGTGGCGAGAGATTCACCTGTAGGATCCCAAGACCTAATTGCAGATCCGTCCACCCATGCACAACCTGGAGCTAACCCTAAATCAGCCCCATCATCTTCTTCTCGTGTCCCATCTAGCATTTTTAGGGCATCGTCTAGTTTGTTGGTGGGTCTTGAATCCCTAATAGAGGGTAGTTTTCCTTTGAGGGTTTTGAGATGTCGGTTCCGTTGCCACATCAGAGGGCAGATCATCCCCTCATTCACTTCATCCCTTTTGGGAGGCCCAAGTCAGGGCAGGTTTGCGCTTCCCTAGCCCTGCTTTTTGTCTGATGTATCTCGTGCTAATAAGGTTCCATTGAACCAGTTTCAACCTTCTGCTCTTCGTTTACGTATTGCGTTTTTTTGTGGCGGTGCAAACATCTGGCGGTACGCCTTTGGCGGATTTAGTCCTCTCTTAGTTGTCCTTGAAACCACATGGCCCTTTTTTATCTATCTTCTATTTTTTCTTCGCGGGGCGGGGATACTCATTTCTTTGTAAAGAATCGTGGCGTCAATAAGGATTGGCAAGATAGTTATTTCTTTGTGGAATCTCCAGACGGTACGTGGGGCTTTCCTTATGATGGTTGGATGAAGCGAACTCCTCCCCGGGACCCTGGTAGGTGTTCCAAGAAAAATGAAAGGGCGTTATCTCGTTGAACGATCATGTGGCGAAGTAGGATTGTTGAGTCCGTCCTATCTGTCAACTTCCCTGGGACCTCAATCACTTCGGCTTTCCCCTTTCTTCATTCCCTTCTCTCCTGAGGGTATTCCTAACATTACTGCATCTTCTTCTTTTAAGGTAATGTTTACTGACCAGGTATTTTCTGGCTTTTTGATGCAGGTAAGACGAGCACATGGCATGCTTTATTGGCTAAGGTAGAGGAGGGAGCTAACTCCCAAGTTTCGCTTGTCCCCAAGGTTGAATCATCCACCGCAACTCCCATGATCCCTCCAATCCATGTAGCTAAGAATGTCCGTGAAGAGGTTCCTTCGGCTTCTCCTATGGATCTCCTATGGATCGGGGGATCTCCATAGTTCCGAAAGTCGTCCCTATCTCATGAACCAAGAGGAAGTTTGTCACCTCATAATAAATATCATGCTAGTCCTAACTAAGGACTAATAAAGTACAGACACCTAATTACAAAGGGACCTGGTGGAGTGTGATGCTACATTAACCTGACATGAGTGACCTGGTGTACCTTGTGCGCTACCAGAGTAGGTTACCATAGGAACAGGTGGAAACTCGGGAAGGAGCGACCTAACGTGAGTGACCTGTGTAGGCTACCAGAGTGCGAGAATCCCCTGATCCCGTATTTTTATTGTGCGCACATTGTGCTTAGTCTAGCCTAGGGCCCTGTTGTGATGTGGTGAGATGTGATGGGTTAAAATGAAACGGAAAAGTCTAGCCTCAATTTTGTGAGGTATTTCGGGACGGAGAGTGAGCGCATGCTGCATTTATGCATATTTTCGCCTACTGAGCTGTCGCTCAGTGTTTACCTACAGAGGCAGGCTGATGGCGGTGACTCCGACTGTAGAATACCATTTCTAATTGTGCTTGATTTTATTAGTTGTCCTTGTAATTTGGGGCGTTTGGTATAGTAGTCCTTAGATTAGGACTAGTTTGATATTTATACCAAGTTTGTTTGGTATAAATACATGTAAAGTAATTGAGCTGAATAGAGAGAAAGTTTGAAAATTGATCCGAAAGGCTTGCAATTCAATTTCTAGATAGAGAAATAACAGTAACTTTCTCACTCTACTCGAATTCTCTCTATCGTTCTTCAAATGAGTTTTCCTATCCAATCTTATTTATTATCATTATCGTCGAATTACTTTGAATTCTTGCCTAGGATCTTAGAGTTGTTAATCGTAGGACCTAACAATTGGTATCAGAGCAGATTCGTTCTGTTTTGAATAAAAAATTGTTAGATTTGGATCGAAAATCATTTTTTGGTTATTGTTCATCGAAGAACAGTTTGGCGCGAAATTTATTTTCGATCCAATAGAATAATTCTCTGCTTAATTGACTTGAATTTGATGTTTATGTGTTCGGTTAAGTGCTAAATGTTGATTTCGATCAAATTTGTAGTTGTTTGAACTTCGGATTTAGGATTGCATCGATTTTGCGAGTTACTGTTTGCAAAGAACATGAAGAACACGTTCTGATTTTGCTCAAATTCGACATATTTTGCTCCATAACGTGTTTAATATATTGTTCGTGCGTAGTTAGTAATTGATTGCGAGTAATTACCTGAAATTTCACTGTCTAATTCCTTGTTTTTGCTTGAATCCCTGTTAATCGTATTCTCTGAATTTTCTCGATCGTTCTAATTTTTCTCGCTAGGTTTACGATCGGATTTTTCTCGATCGAAACAACTTGGCGCGAGAATTTTTCTCGGTCAGAATACGAAGTCAGCGCTAGAATCGTCATCACTAGAAACGATTTTAGTTAGAAATATTTCTCGAGCTTTATTCAGCGAAAAACGTTTTCGAGAGAGACTAATTTTGTCTTTGCATGCGTAAAAACTTTCTCTCGAAAAACTTTTTCGGTCAAACCTTTAACGTTTAACCAGGCGAAAATCATTTACACGCGAGAAACTTTTCTAGTCAACAGATTTATTTTGACTTGTCGAGAAACTTACTAACGTACTGTTTCTTTACGATCGAAATAAATTCACGATCAGGAAATTTTTCTCGATCGAGCGATTTTGAGCAATTTATTTCGCTCGTAAAATATTTCGCTGACAAACTTTCTCGCACGAGAACAGTAAACGGTATATTCTATTTCGACGAAATTATTTTCAATCATACTTTAAAGATTGAATCGAAATAATTCTCGAACTTATTTTTCTATTCAAACGCTACTAACAAACGTTTCTTGTGAAGCACATTACATCATCTTCAAATCCAAAACACTTAACGAAGATCCTTCAACAACTCGACTACAATACAAAATGGATGCTTACTCGCTCGGAAATGACAACCGTCCCCCGATTTTGCAAAGAGGCGAATATACCGTGTGGAGAAGCCGCTTCCTAAATTTCATCGCTCTAAAAGATCAAGCTGAAAACCTACTGCAGTCTCTTGAAGAGGGACCGGCACAAATCTGGGTCCATGTACCCGGTGATGAAACAGCTACTCCTCCAATTCCACCCTCTAGGCGACTAAACGAGCCTAGGGAATACTCTATAGAGGAAAGGGCTCGAGCTAAGGCTGATCTAGTAGCCATGAATACCCTCATTCAGGGCATCCTCAATGACATATACAGACAAATTGATAGCCTTTCATCGGCTAAAGGAATGTAGGATGAACTGCATAGGATGATGCGGAGGACGGAAGTTGGCATAAAAAACAAAAAGGCGAACATTCTCACAGCTTACGACTCCTTTAAAGCAAAGCTGGAGGAGAGTCTATACGAGATCTACCAAAGATACTTCTTAACGAGATGAGGAAGATAGAAATCACAAAGACTAATATGGAGACAAACATCAGATTTCTATCCTCTCTGCCCGCGGAATGGAAGAAAATATCCACTCAGATTCGACAAAATAAAGCTAGAGGAGTTGGATGTCCATGTCGTGTTTGACAATCTCGCACAGCATGAGGATGATATCAGCGAGATTCTCAAAGAGCAGAAAGGCAAACAGACCGAAGACATTGTTGCCTTAGTCTCGGAGAATAGGAGCTCAAGATCAAGAAAGGAATCGTTAGGCCTCCTTCACCTTCAGAGTCGGAAGAAGAATCAAACTCCGACGTTGAGCCAAATTTGAAAGCTCTAGGAAAGCAGTTAGCTCTCATAGGACAAATGATGAGCAAGAAGTACTTCAAGAAGAAGTTTTCAACCTCAGCCAACAGACTTCGGACTACAAGCTCTAAAAACAAAGAACGTGCACCAGAGAGTTCCGAAGTCAAGAACCCTAAGGAGGCTAACAAATGCTCCAACTGTGGCAAGCCCGATCACTTCGCCAGAGAGTGCACTCTTCCGAAGAAGAGAGATGCCAACTACTACTCCAGGAAGCTCCAATTGACGAAACAGAAGGAAGCTGGAGTAGCTCTCATGGCTGAACATTACCAATGGCTCGAGGACACGTCGAGTTCTGAAGAAGAGAATCTAGCTCTCATGGCGCGTCTGACAATGAATCAGACGCCGAAACATCCAATCGTACGGACGACGACATTGCATCCACTTTGTCAAAATAGGTAGTCTCTTCTTCCCCATTATTGACCATGTTAGAATCATATCAAACACAATATGCTAACATGAAACGTGAGCAGAAAAGTATAAAGGAAGTAGAGAATAAACTTGAGAGATCTCAGGAGAAGATACATAGTCCCGAATCAGAACTTAGGAGCTCTAGTGCGAAAATAGAAGAACTTACTAAGAGGCTACATTCTAGAGAGACTAATCAACCTCAATTAGGACAGCATAGTGAAAAGATTAAAGAATTAGAATATAGGCTAGCACATAACAACAATTGTTTGGTTAGGAATCTCAACGAGAAAGCCACCTTAAATTATAGGATAACCGAAGCTACCTCTACGATCATTAACATAGAAGCTCAATTAGAAATATCAAATGCTAAGGTTAGTGAGCTTAGTAAGGAACTAGAAGCCTGTCAAGCCGCTAAACTAACGGTAGAAAATAGTTATGCTCTCCTAACTGAGGAACGCAAGAAGTTATATGCAAAAATTAAAAAATTAGATGATCTTCTTACGCGTAGGGGACATTCAGAACAGACGATATTCTTAAACAAGCCCAAGGATATAGAGTTCTATAATCCAATAGAAGGCATATGTTACACTAACCCACAAGTTTTACGGAAGAAAGAAATATATGATATTAAGCACATGGGTTTAGCTGCAACCTCACTTAGAAACATTACGGAATCGACATATGAAAATGCTTTCCATTCATCTACTAAACAAGCCTCACATGGGCCTGAGATCCCCTTTGACTACAATGAACTAAATGAAAGAGACAAAAACAGAAACCATCTCTAACACCCGTCAGTGATTTAGTTCAAGTTCTACCTCCTGATTCTCAAACCCACTACGAGGAAGTCAAAAAGGTTAATTTTCAAAATTCTCTCTACAAATCCCTATCATAAAATAGATAGAGGAGTCACAGGCAAAATTAGATAAAGAACGAGAGAATTTCGAAGCTGAAAAGAAAAAATTCTTTAAGGAGATGGAAAATCTCAAGGCTTCCTCATCCTCCCAAACTACCTCTCACGCTATTATAAAGAGCGTGAAAATCGAAAAATCGCCTTCGAAAGATCAAAAGAGCATTAATACTTCTATTAAAAGTGTTAAGACTAATTCTATTTCACCTACGTCCACGGGGAGCGTAGGGCCAGCACTGAAAAATGAAGGCGAGAGTGTCTAGTTCTAAGATAAAGAAGGAGCCAGTAGATTTGAATGTTTCTAAAAATATTACTCCTTCTGTTACAATAAAAGACACTCGTAGTAATAAAAGAGTCATTTCTACGTTCAAAATAATTGCTTCTACTTGTTCACTTCAGCCTATCACCTTTAGAAGCGACAATTTCGAAATAGGCTCTACCTCAAAAATTACCAATAATCATTTACCACAAGGAAGACCCGTAGGAAACAAGATCCAGACATAAAGAAAGCTTATGGCACTGTATATGCCTGTACTCACCTAAGGTATCCAGTAAAGATTGAGTCCCCCGAGCACCTTAGGACATTATCGAAAGAAAAGATCTTTTCCTCGGTCAAACCATCCGAAGCATTTGTACGTGCTGAAATTAACCTTTCCTGCAAGGTTCAGCTCAAATGGGTTCCTAAATCTCCGCACCCTTTGTGACGAACGAGCAGTTTCAGGCCGCTCTCTCTGCCGCTGTACAGTCCATGGAAGACAAAATCACGGAGAGAGTACTACAAGCAATCGAGACATCCCGAAGAGATAACGGGAAAACACTTGTCTTAGAAGGCCCTTCGTCACAAACCAATCGCACACCTCCACAACCCACACCCACCGACCCTTTAGCCACTTCCTCCATCCTTATCAACCCATACACTGTCCCTATAACCGATCTCCACGACATACTCCTTGCCCGCTTGATTGGCCTTTCCATCCGGTCGCCGCAAGAAGAATCCCTTTATCGGCAATCGGTGGATCACCCTGAGCCACCGACGAACACTTGCCGAGGCCAAAGCTCCCACTCACGGCGCAGACATGACGATCCTGACGATCAGGACCATCACGAGGGGGAGAAGAGGCCGAGGACATCCACAAAGGGCCAAGGACAAGGCTCGGGCGCTACGCAGACAAGCGCTGGAGCCGGTGCAACCCAAACCCAAACACAAACCACCCACACCACGCACCGCACTACCACTCTACAACATATAGACCCACCAACCTTTACCCTACGGACCCCTCCGCCCACACCGCCGATCTACTCAAGCCCCTTGCTTCCAGAAGAAGAAGCAAGTGCAACAATTCTTGTTGCCCTAGCTGCTACCCAAGCTACTCCCTCAGTTGCTCCAGACCAACCGGGCCCCTCAGGACATGGCGTCAATCCACACGAGGTCCTAGATAAATACATCTTCGAAGGATAGTGGATGACCCATTCCATGCCCGAGGAGCATCAAAGACAACGGCTTCAGGACGTCCGACACTTCTTACAACAAGCATCCATGGACCTCGTAATCATAGACGAAGACGAACTTCAGGAAGGTGAAGACTACCAAAGAGACATCCCAAGGCTACCAGAGTTGATCGCACAACGAGCGGCTTCGCCAACCAGACAGATGCCAGGGACCATTCGGATCGACACGCCGTGGGAAAACATCCGAATAGAGATACCCTTCCTCGAAGAAGCTCGTGAGAATATCTGGAGGTCACCGAACAGAATCAAGAAGCCTGATGAGTTTGAGCTGGGAGGGATCTTTCACTGGGATCAGCGGAAGAGGATGACTTATCTATGGATGCTGATCCAACTAGGACCGGACGTAACGCTGGGGATTTCGAAGGAACGACTGAAGAGTCATTTTAAGGAACTCTCCCCGATATACCAACTCCTTAGTGTCTACTGTGCAAAAGGAGGACTTCCAACACCTCACTACGTTATTGAGCGAGTGGACAGAACCCAAAAGGAATTAAGAGAGAGTGACCTTCCGTATCTCCCTGCTGACTGGTATACAACCTGTATCAGCTGTACGTGGAGAAGTATAAAGGTCCTCAAGGCTTCGTCCAGAAATAAGGCCTCGAAGGGCTCTACATGATGCGACAAGTCAAATACTTCGCCACACACGACCTTCAGATGGCTCTGCAGAGCAACATGAAGAAGGTCAACATGGCCGAACCACTCAACAAAGGACCTGAGATCGAAGGGCTTCCAAGCAATCATGTGCACATCAGCTCGGTCCTAGGCATCACCTACAACAATCCAATTGCCAAGAAGACTAGGATGATGCTGAAGACAGAGATTCATAAGTTTTGCGACGGAATGCTCAAGGTCGTCAGGAGGAACATCGAGCAGAGGTTGGAAGAAATCAATCGAGACACTATGCTGAGGATCCACCAGTTCGTAAGAGAACAGCCGCTCCTGATGGAATTGTTGTATGACATCGAGAAGCGCCTGAAGCTAAGGGAAACGGTTACAGATTATAAGTATGCGCTGGGCTTGCGCATATCATACTACGCCCGACAAGGGCGAACAGTGCGGAGACGCAATCAAGCACAAAGGGGGATAATGTAGAATACCATTTCTAATTGTGCTTGATTTTATTAGTTGTCCTTGTAATTTGGGGCGTTTTGTATAGTAGTCCTTAGATTAGGACTAGTTTGATATTTATACCAAGCTTGTTTGGTATAAATACATGTAAATCAATTGAGCTGAATAGAGAGAAAGTTTGAAAATTGATCCGAAAGGCTTGCAATTCAATTTCTAGAGAGAGAAACAATAGTAACTTTCTCCCTCTACTCGAATTCTCTCGATCGTTCTTCAAATTAGTTTCTCGATCGAATCTTATTGATTATCATTATCGTCGAATTACTTTGAATTCTTGCCTATGATCTTAGAGTTGTTAACCGTAGGACCTAACACCGACTTTTGAGGACGGAGCTGGACATGAATGAAGGCCTGTGGAATAGTATCGTGTGCTTTAATAATTTGTGGCTGAAAACTTGTGTTATGTTGAATCTGTAAACCGAGTTTTGTTGTATGATATTTTACGTGAGAAAAATTTTGTAAAATGGGTTTCCGCGACATGCGAAATCTGCCACTAATAGTTATTAGAAATGAGGATCGTTACAGGTGATATCAAAGGTTAGGTTATAGATTCTGTAGACTGTCCATGTACGGCCGCTCAAAAGCCTAGAGGATCAGCCATTGCCTGTAAATTTTAAAGCTTTGACGTTATTAGATGGTGATAATATGCCTATTTGCGTGAATTATTTTATTTATTTCGGTATGCATGAATTAAATGGTCAAGTTCCTCGAAATGCTTAGTACGGTAACAAAGCAATACTTGTGGTGCGAGCTAGTGTTGAAAGTGACGGAGGAAGTAGTCAGTTTAGGTAAATATTGACTCTCACATGGAAATGCTATAAGACAACTTATAGAGCTTGTTCAAGGACAATATGTGCAATCCGCGAAATTTAATACATGATTTTTATGTAATTACCTGTGTAATTTTATGACCTAGGAATTTTTCTTTCTTTTTTTTTAGAGTTTATATGTTACAATTGATTAAGACAAATTGCTTAATGCAAAATATTATTACTACATATAAGGTGGCAAATAGCAAAAAACGTTGGTAGATATTTTTTTAAGAAAAAAAGTATTCTAATGGATTAAAATAAATACAAACCATTGTCGGTTAATTTATTTAAAACACTGACTTGTAATTTGTAATATAACATTTCTCTATATTTTTAAAAGTTATATAATAACATAATGTATTCCTTGACCAAACCAATAATGGCATGAGTTTCAATATTATCTAATATAATGAATAGAATATTGGACTTTTAAGAGATGTGACCGATGGCTACTTTGATGGTTTTGAAAGTTGAAGAAATCACTACTAAATTGAGTGTGATAATAAATAAGTGGTGTAATAAATAGAGGATAATAATAAAGAAGGGGGTGTAAATAGAATTTTAGGAGGTGCATATGGAATTTCCCAATTTCAAATGGTACATTCTCGATTTAATTCACTATGAATTTGATAGTTGATGTATTTTACTAATTCATTTAAATTACTTCAATTGATGTTATTTGATGTAACTAATCAGATGATTCTTATTTAATCCAAGAAGTCCAACAGTTGTCATTCAACCCAGATAAAGATCTTTAACAGTAATGAATTTGCAATATTTGCACATAAACAAGACCAGTGGTTCTAAGTTTTGGAATGTATACATATATCCATTTTGAATTGTTATTATATTCCAGAATTCGACTTAAGTCCCTTAAAAAAATGAAAGGCAACTCATGGAAATTTTATTATCCTTTTTTATGGAAATCACATTTTCTTATTTTGGAAACATTTATGGAAAGATAATAATATTCAGATTAGTGGATGCAAAACATGGGAAACGACATCCAGAATCCAAATCCGTCACTATAAGTTTTAAGCCGACAACCAGCGGTAAGACCTAATTAAATAGACTATTTATGCTGGCACCTCCTATTTGGTGCACCATCACGTCAATATCATCACATTCTTCCAAAGCTGCATCAATTGACAAAATGATATTCAGAATCGGACACACATAACTGAACAAAACGTAATTTGAAACTGAAAACGGGTAAACTAATGAAATCGAAGACGAGGACTGAAGGACTAGATGGGTCGGTACCATAACTAATACTGAAAAAACAAAAGCCTAGACTTTAATCTGATGCACTTTATGTCGGTCTTTACACATACCAAAATCGATCATTGAGTTCAGTCATAGAAGACAATATCAAGGACCTAAGCTAAATCAGAAAATTAAGATTCGAATGCAAGTCAAGACTGCATGAAGGAGACTGAAGACAATCAGAATTATTGGTGGAGGTTAAAGAGCCATGCAGCTTGAAGTTTTTATGAATACAAAAATTAAACACGAAGAGTACACTTTGACAATTCAAGTAACCACAATGCGAGTTTGGGAGCTTGGCTGAAGATTATGTTTGCATCCTACAAGCAACAATCATCTTCGGATCCTTAATATAAATTGGACAGTGAACAAAATAATTTATGTGGTTCGATCAGAATAACCTACGTTTACGTATCATAGGGTAGAACTTCTTTGCTATGTTGAGATGATTTCATACAATTGTGCTACGTAAAGTTTTTCACTCGCTGATTAGGAATACAGATTTTTCACTTCTATGAAATATTTATTAAACAAATCTATATTGATTAATGCGAGTTGTGTTATGATAAACTGATGAAACAATAACCTGCCTGAGAGTTGATTCAGCGGCTGCAATAGCTTTAAAAAAAATGGGGCAAATGTCTCGTTTTAATTGACAATTATAAAAAATATCCGAAAATCTTAGAAAAATTCATATTAATGGACACTAGAAAACGAATCTACTGACACAATATGTAGTCGGGTAACCCCATAAGTTAGTCGGTATGACGCTACCGAACCGACTATAATTTTGTAGTCGGCAAATTGCCTGTTGGTAAATCTGTGTAGTCGGTAAGTAGTCGGGAAGTGTCGACTTCTGCCGACTACCGACTACTTATTTGTAGTCGGTAAGTTCTGACTACACCGACTACTTTTTTGTCGGTAAGTTCCGATATGTTACGAAAAAATTCGATTGGTGCAGATTGTTAACCAATGAACAGATCTTGGCAGAATTGCCACATATGAAATTGAGCACAATTTAAGATACAACCTACCTATTTATTGAGAGGAGATGGGAAACATGCTCAATATCATTTAATTGAATAGTTGACAAACCCTTTGTTGTTTGAAGAAATATTCCCTTCCATTGGGTTTACACGAACGAAGCCATGAGATAAGAAATTCAGTGTCTGATAAAGCTTTCATATAGTAGTTTCGAATTCACGTAATTCTATTTTACCACTTACTAAGAGAAAGACGATCAACAATAATCATGGTCCTGACAGATCGGATAACCCATATTATATATAAAATGAAATCTATATATTTGCAATATTTTTCTTGGAAGAGCTAAATTGTTTCATTAGATAATTTGCAACTGGAATTCCTCTTTTGACCAATGTAGTTCCTACACCACGTAAAACCGCTATTCAGGCATGCTACACCTTTTAGTTATTGTGAAAACAATACTCTCTTTTGGATTCAAGAAAAAACTCTCAAAAATCTTTTTGCTTTTATTAGCGAAACAATCAACCTATTTACATTGAAATACCCAACCTACTCCTCTGATGAATCATTTGTTGGTCCAATGGAATTCATATGTATACAAAGAAGCCCCCAAACAGAGATTTTTCTCGATTGTTAATAAGATATATAAGGACCGCTACTAAGAAGATTATATCATAGGTATAGGATGAAGCCCCCTCAATAAAGATTTTTTTATATATATTGAACCCTGTGAAAGTAGGATACTCAAAATGCGAATTCAAAGAGTTTTATAGAAATGTTTCTGGTGGAAAGTTGTGAATGAAAGACCCTAATGAATTGAAAAGAATTAGTGAAAATTCTAGATCTCTCTCGGTATCTTTCTTGATTTGAAAGTCCAAGATATGAATTAATGTCATTTCGTTGATTTCTCCTAAGTTGCATTAATTTATACGAAAGATTTCGTTTAATTCGAAGTCATCTATGGTTAATGCGCTCAACTTGCAATTGGCGAACTCGTAAGTTCCATTTCTACTGTATTGCACGTCAATTGGAATTGGCTAAAAATCGTCTAATATAAATTAGTTAATATATTGTAAAACGTTGCTGAAGCAACTGACAGTAAAAGAAAAAGTGGTGTAGATACTGGAAATCTAGTTAAAAGGGTCTAGTGAAGTGAACTGTACGACATGTGTTGTAAGTAAAGTCTTCTAGAAAGAAATCATGTTCAACCTACAATTAGTAATCATCCATACACATATACACTCGAGGTAGCAGTTGGATGCTAGATAACTTCTGCATGTACGCATCCACTTGAAGATTGACAACCGACCATCAATATAATCACCGATCGCCAACTCTTAGATCGCAAAAGAGCGCAAATAGACTGAGAGTCTATCACCACTACTAAACACACAATAGGTTCTATCGTATTCTAAATACATCAAACATCGATAGTCATGGGGTACGAACCAGGCCAAAAAAGTTAAAATTACACGAGCAATAGTCACCAATGAATTTTGTCATGCTGTATGATATGAAATTTTCATATCAATTTTTTGTAACTACTGCAAACATGTCATAAATACCAATTTTTTCAAAAAAATATATTTAGTAGAAAATAAAAAAGAAATGCATTTAAGTAAATAACTAATTTACCTCATCGGGTGTATCTGTAGGTTTTATTCTCTTTCCTATACGTAAGAAGACGGCATCCTCGTAGTTCATGTTCTTTTCCATGCAATACTTCATCATCATTTTATCTAGCTTTGTATTGTGTCTCGTACGAATGTAGGTTTCTTTGCCATCCTTCATTTATTTTATTTAATATTAAAATAATTGTTTTATCGACAACAGTGTTTGGGGGCATTAAACACACTCCAATTACGATTTAGCTTCCTGCATCAACTCTAAAGAATTGGAAGAATCGAAATATATCAAGTCGACTAAAATAAATCCCTCAAATCATGAAAATTCTAGTGGTAAGGTAAATTACCTGTGAACGGACAACTAACGCTATATGTGAGCTGGGGCAATTCAAGAAGGTTTCCATGGATGTGTGTGTGTAACTCGAGGTCGAACTCATCTTATTCGGTAATTGTCCTAATTAATTTTCTTCGTGTTCCTAATATTCTGAAAAGATTGACGACTTTTATATAGCAATTAGACTGGATGATTATTAGACGAAATATGTCGTAAATCAGATTGAGCAGATCCGAAAAGCTCTATGTTTTATTAAAAGAGATCCTACATTAATTAGATAGGCTAGACGTTCTTTGGCTATTAAGTCAAATTAGTCATTCCACTTATCTCTAATTAATTTTCTGTTGGAAACTCATTTGAAGCTTTTTATGAGAGCTTTGTGGATAAGACGAGAAGTTCAAGAAACTCGAGTGGCCTTTTGTATTCAAATTAGCAAAACCCTGCAAAATTATAAGATTGTATAGAAGACTCGAAAGAATTTAGTTAATTATTTCACTATGAATTTGATAGTTTATATATTTTGGTAATTATTATAATTACTTAAACTTATTTAATACAGCAACAGCTGAATCCATTCAAGTCATCCAAATAAAATAAGGGGAGTTTCTATATCAGGCCCCATCGTAAGTTCCCTTTTGAGTTCAGGCCCCCTTCACATTAAATATAGTTTTAAGGACCAAGTCCAAATAGAATTCAAAGTAAAGGACATAAACAATGATTTGACGAAAAAGTCTCTTGTCGGTGTTATATAAAGAGGTATGAATTGTTATTATTATGTTACCAGATGTTATTCAAATGGTATCAATCGAAAAAACTATTTCAACGATCAATTTGCCCTAAATTTTCGAGCATACTGGGCACAAAATCAATTTTGATGTGTAATCGACGATATCAATGATATTTACGTCGTCATATTTAAGATCTACGAGGAATAATTTTTAGAAATTCATTTACGCAAATAAGATAAATCGAGCATGTTTTTTGGTCGATATATGCATAAATTCGAGAGTCCCGTAGCTTGAAAATTACGTCGCACCTTAGTGGTGACTAAATCGTTCGTCCCTCAAGATTAACGAACTGAAAGTGAAATCGCCAGAGAAAAATAGTTTAAATGAGTGTTCGTTATGTGGTATCAGAAAGGCTTAAGTGGTATAATTTCCGTAAGGTTTGGTACAATAGTGGCATAAAGTGGTATAGTTACGATAAGAAGCGTTACTCGAACTGGTACGAGATATTATTCTAATTTGGTATTATTTTTATATAATCAGGTACTAAGAGAGCGTTAAGTGGTATAACTACCATAAGAAGTGGTTTCCAAATGTTATGCAAATGGTATCAATGGAAAAAACTATTTCAACGATCGATTTGCCGTAAATTTTCGAGCATACTGGGCACAAAATCAATTTGATGTGTACTCGACGATCTCAATGATATTACGTCGTCAGATTTAAGAGCTGTGAGGAATAATTTCTAGAAATTCATTTACGCAAATAAGATAAATCGAGAATGTTTTTGGTCGAAATTAAAGCTAATATGCATAAATTCGAGAGACTCATAGCTTGGAAATTACGTCGCGCCTTAGTGATGACTCAATCGTTCGTCCATCAAGATTAACGAACTGAAAGCGAAATCGCCAGGAAATAGTTTGAATGAGTGTCCATTATGTGGTATTAGAAAGGCGTAACTGGTATAATTATAAAATTCGGTACAATAGAGACGTAAAGTGGTATAGTTACGATAAGATGCATTACTCGAATTGGTACGAGATATTACTCTAATTTGGTATTACTTTATATGATGAGGTACCAAAACAGAGTAAAATAGTATAATAGAAGCGTAAAGTGGTATAGCAACGATAAGAAGCGTTACTCGAACTGGTACGAGATATTACTTATTCTCATTTGGTATTAAGTTTATAAGATGTGGTACAAGAATAGCGTCAAGTGGTACAATAGAGGCGTAAAGTGGTATAGCAATGATAACTATTACTTATTCTCATTTGGTATTAATTTTATAAGATGTGGTACTGAACCAGCGTAAAGTGGTATAATAGAGGCGTAAAGCTTTATAGCAATGATAACTATTACTTATTCAAAGCTAAAACACTCAGCTTCATATTGACACAATGTCAATAATCCATCGCGTTCATGGCCTGTATTAGGGTTAGGGATAGCCATAATATTTCGTGGAATA
Source organism: Craterostigma plantagineum (assembly GCA_027422505.1). Taxonomy (NCBI): domain Eukaryota; kingdom Viridiplantae; phylum Streptophyta; class Magnoliopsida; order Lamiales; family Linderniaceae; genus Craterostigma; species Craterostigma plantagineum. The sequence continues at coordinate 733,319 of JAPQWV010000278.1, read as the reverse complement.
TTTGTCATTTGGAAGGTTGCGAATGAGAAGGGCAATATTCGTTGGAGGGAGCATTTATTTCAGAGAATATATGTCATTTGGCAGGTTGTGGTACCCATTGGGGAGAAAGTGGTACTGAATACGCAAGTCACGCTGTTTTGGGCGGGAAAACTGAATCTCAATATTATTTTGGACGGGAACTTTTATGTAGTATATATTCATGTAATAATGTGGTACCAGAAATGCAAAATGTGTTACAGATTACGGTTTACGTGCTAGGGTTTCCAGTTTTATGTTTTAGAGTATCGGGTCTTAGGGTAAACAATTTTCGGGGTTACAATAAAGGGTTTATTATCGTAAGATTTGTTATATGATTGACATATATGTTGGTTAGGATACATTTTTTGTAATTCTTAATGATAAATATCAAATGTGATGTAAATATAGTTGTCTACGATTTGCATTGGTATACATTTACATGATCAAAACCTCTTTACTTGACTGCTTACATCGTCTTTGCATAAACGTGACAAAATCAAGGAACTTGGTGGTTTAAATACATCAAATCATATATTTCCATGATTTTTATTCGTCCACAATCGAAAAACCAACTTTTATTTACGAAATTATTTGAACCATTAATATGGTACAGATAATATATTATCTGGTATTACTATGAATTAATGTGGTATTGTTTCGTAATATATTGTTACCAGGATAGTACAAATTGTTACCAAAATTTTATTAAGTGGTATAATTTACATGTGATATGGTATCATATAAAGATGGAGAGACCATATTCACTGACGGCCCATGAAGCTTCTGGAATGTTCATATTTTTTGTTATGAATGTTGTATAAATTGGTACTAAACTACAATGAAGTGGTATAGTTTATATGTGATGTGGTATTGTATAAAGATGGAAGCAGTTTGACGGCCCATAAAGCTTCTGGAATGTTCTAAATTTTTGTTACGAATGGAGTATAAATTGGTAGTAAACTACAGTGATAATTTACATGAGTGGTATTGTATGAAGTGGAGATGGATTGATTGCCCATCTGGAATGTTCTTATTTTTTTTGTTACTGTTGGAGTATAAATAGGTACCATAATTTACATGTGATGTGGTATTGTATAAAGATGGAGACGGTAATAGGCCCATGAAGCTTCTTTAATGTTCCTATTTTCTGTTACGATTGGAGTATAAATTGGTACCATAATTGACTAAAGTGGTATAATTTATAGTGATGTGGTATTTTATAAAGATGGAGATGGTAATACCCATGGAGCTTATGGAATGTTCTTAGGTTTTGTTACGAGTGGAGTATAAATTGGTACCAAACTATATGTAAGTGGTATAATTTACATGTGATGTGATATTATATAAATATGGAGACGGTAATAGGCCCATGAAGCTTCTGGAATGTTCCTATTTTTTGTTACGAGTGGAGTATAAATTGCTACCAAACTATACTTAAGTAGTATAATTTACATGTGATGTGGTATTGTATAAGATGGAGACGATGGCCTATGAAGCTTTTGGAATGTTCCTATTTTCTGTTACGAGCGAAATTGGTACCAGAATATACTTAAGTGGTATAATTTACATGTGATGTGGTATTGTATAAAGATGGAGACGATGGCCTATGAAGCTTTTGGAATGTTCCTATTTTCTATTACGAGTGGAGTATGAATTCGTACCAGAATATACTTACGTGGTATAATTTACATGTGATTTCGTATTTTATAAGATGGAGACGGTAATATGCCCATGGAGCTTCTGGAATGTTCTTATTTTTTGTTACGAATGGAGTATATATTGGTACCAAATTATACTTAAGTGGTATAGTTTACATGTGATGTGGTATTTTATAAATATGGAGATGGTAATAGGCCCATGAAGCTTCTGGGTAATTTTTGTTACGAGTGGAGTATAAATTGGTACCAAACTATACTTAAGTGGTACAATTTACATGTGGCGATTTATCCCTTGTAGCCGTTACCCGAATTCGTGCAAGTGTGTCCACACCCCCCAAACTGACTTGACGAGGAATCCATTTTCGCGAACAAACACAGCCCCAACACACACCTAGGAGCCCCCCTTCCTGCATATCCATACAAGACTCGAGTAGGCGGGTCGAGGTCCTACGAGGTACCCACTACTCGGAGTGTGGTATTGTATAAAGATGGAGACGGTAATAGGCCCAAGACGCTTCTATACTGTTCTTATTTTTTGTTACGAATGCAGTATAAATTGTTACCAGAATATTATTAAGTGGTATAATTTACATGTGATGTGGTACGGAAATAGAACTAGTTCAAAACGCAAAGTACAGTAAAAAACAGGAGTAGATCAATTATTCAAAACACCAAAAGTGCTAAACACAGTCAAACACTCAAGCAAAGCCGTCATTTGGCGTCGTTTTCTTCCCAGCAACTTTCTTCTCCTTCTTTCGACCACTTTCTTGGCGATCGACGGGGTTCTTCTTCGGAGCCATCGCAAGATTCGTCGATGAAATGTCGAATCGGTCGGGTTTCGTCGATGGGATTCAGATCGGTGGAAAATTCTTCGGGATTTCTCGATGAAGGCTGGAAAGCTAATTTTTAGAGTTTGGGGTACTGAAAATTGATTTAGTCTCAGTGTGTCTTATCACAGATCATTTAATAATACCACTTACCGATTTTTCCCCCACGGCGATAAGGGGCTAAAAGATCTACTACTTTAATTCCTGTTTCAAAAATTGATAATTTTGTATCTAACTGTATAAAGGCAGGCGCAGAGTGGAAGTGATAGTAGTGACAGTTACATTTCTAGGTGCGTTTTTTATAAACGTAGAACTAATAAGGAAAGAGGGAGATCCAATATACGAACCCGCGTGAGGAGTAGTGATTTAACTCTAAGAGAAAGGTATAATCTTAATAAATACCACTAGATAAGATTTATATACCACTTTATAACACGTGAGATTTAGTCTAAAAAGTTTGATGTAATTTCTAGTGAAAATAAGGGTAAACATGTCTTTTCAGCCTGAATGGGTCCTTTTTCCTAACGTAAATATTAGTTGGGTTCTTCTCCCTATTTAAAACATTAAAAGGGCCTGAAACCTACTTAAACTTGTTAGGAGGGCATGAAATCTAATTAGCCCATAACATAAAGGGGCAATTACGTATCAGGCCCTAGAAAAGTTTCAATTTAGTGATCAGGATCTGTCAGAATAATCTTTAGTTTGAAGGACCTGTTTTTTGAAAAAATTCAATGATAAAGACCCAAACTATATTTTTACTAAAATACCCTTCGTAAAGGGTTCTCTGAGGGGGTATTTGACGCCATATTTATGTTACAGAGATCTGACGACTTGTTATCGTAATAACTAAACACGTTTAAACTGATAACATGTTACTTCTCGGTATTAAAATGTTTTTTTAACAGATTTATATTTATTCGGCTAATCGAAACCCAGTTTTCACAGAATCGAGCACAATCGACTGCCCCATCAACCAGTCAATTTCGACGTGTCACGTAGGATTTATCTGATATTGTTGAAGTACGATGTAAGAATTTTGATGAATTTTTATACGGTTTGAAATTCGAGAAAAACGGGGCCAAATCGAACTATATTTTCGTAGCAATTGCAGCTAATCTTTGTGTAATCGAGGTACCCATCGTTTGGGCGTTTCATAGGCTCTGTGAATTTTGAAACAATCGTCACCTCATCATCTTTAAAACGTACGTTGTGTGAAGCTATTCGTATGGAAGGCATCGATTCATCTAGAATAAATGTTACTATTTTATGCATTAGTGTTATCGATTTACGTCTTCTAGTTATAAATGTACCAAGAAACGTTACTTTTATACTCCTAAATTATATTTTTGTCCGATCAAGTGTTATATTTTGACTTCGTTTTGTTTATAATAATTATAGATGTGGTATTTATTGTCCACCATATGATACCAGAAACAAAGTGGATCATGGTACAAATGGTAACTCATAATCGAATTGGTCGTCGATTAATTGGTATATTATGACCTAATTTGTTTTTCCAAAGTATTGATGTGGTTTTTTTTAACGGACCTGTTTTGATAATTTTTTGCATCAAACTGTTACTACATGAAATAGAAGCTTTACTTGGATGGTCCAAAATGATATATTATGACGTTTTTTTTGTGCATTTTATTAATGTGGTATTTTATTTTTCTTAACAGAACTGTTACGATAATTTGGTGCATTTACTTGTTACTACCTGAAACTTGGAATATCCGAAGTGGTATATCCTGATCTTCTTTTGTTTTGATAAGTATTTATATGGTATTTTTTAGCAGGCTGTTTCGATAATTTGGCATGGAGCTGTTACTACGTGGAATCGAACCGTTACTTTTATTATCTGAAGCGTTATATTACGGCCTACTTTTGTTTTTCATAAGTAATGATGTGGTATGTTTTTAGCAGACCTGTTTCGATTTATTTGACGTGAAACTGTTACTAAATAAAATAGAAGCGTTACTTGTTTTATCGAAAGTGTTACTAAAAGTATCGATGTAGTATTTTTTAACAGACTTGTTTCGTTAATTTTTGGCATTGAATTGTTACTACATGAAATTGAAGTGTTACTTGGTATATCTGAAGTGGTATATTATGTCCTGCTACTGTTTTTCATAAGTATTGATGTGGTACTTTTGTAGCAGAACTGTTTCGATTTGGGCGGGATATTGGTTTTGGATGGATTTACTATACTTGCTAAATTTTGGGCGGGATTTGTGGATTGATTGTGTTAATTGGGCGGGATATTGGTTTTTGATGGGTTTGGATGAATTTACTATACTTGCTAAATTTTGGGCGGGATTTGTGGATTAATTGGGTTAATTGGGCGGGAGGTATGCCACGTTGGGATTTTGGGTGGGATTGCTAAATTAGTGCAAAAGTGTTACTAATAACTATTTAACTGTTACGCATTAGTTAAATATGTTACTAAAAGTTCTTTATGTGTTACAAATTGATGTAGTTGTCGCACCAAAGTTTAGCTTATGTGTTTATGGAGATTAAGGTTTAAGGTTTCAGGGTTGCCCATAAGGTTTCAGGATTTACGACATATAAACTGATATTTGTGGTTTAATTTTGAATTTTGATGGTATTCGTGCTGAAATTCATATGTGATGTTTCAATGAACAAAGTAATAGTCTATGTTTTGAATAACTATTGACCTCGAACATTCACTATCCACCTCAATCGAACAATGTTAGGTCCTCAGATTAACAACTCTACGATCCTAGGCTAGAATCCATAGTAATTCGATCGTTTAGATAATCAATTGAATTCGATCGAAAAACTCAAGTTAAGAACACGAGAGAGAATTCAACAAGAGTGAGAAAGTTACTGTTGTTTCTCTCTCTAGAAATCGAATGGCAAGCCCTTCAGATCAATTCTCTAAACTTTCTCTATTCAACTCAATTCATTTAAGTATTTATACCAAACAAGCTTGGTATAAATATCAAGCTAGTCCTTAATCTAAAGACTAATACAAATAAAGCCCCTAATTACAAGGACAACTAATGAAATCAAGCACAATTACAAATGATATTCTACAATCTCCCCCTTTGTGCTTGATTGCGTCTCCGCGCTCCTCCATGTCATCCAACAATTCCATCAGGAGCGGCTGTTCTCTCACAAACCGGTGGATCCTTAGCATCCTGTCTTTATTTATCTCTTCCAACCTCTGTTCGATATTTCTCCTGACGATCTTGAGGGTTCCGTCGCAAAACTTGTGAATTTCTGTCTTCAGCATCAACATATTCTTCTTGGCAATTGGGTTGTTGTAGGTGATGCCGATGACAGAGCTGATATGCGTGATTGCTTGGAAGCCTCTCGATCTCAGGTCCTTTGAAGAGTGGTTCGGCCATGTTGACCTTCTTCATATTGCTCTCAAGCGCCATTTGAAGGTCGTGAGCGGCGAAGTACTTGACTTGTCGCATCATGAACCGGTAGAGCCCTTCGAGGCCTTCTTTCTTGATGAAGCCCTGAGGACCTTTGTACTTCTCCACGTATAGCTGATAAAGATGGTACATTTCATCGGCGGGGAGGTACGGCAGGTCGCTCTCGCTCAGTTCCTCTCAGGTCCTGTCCACTCGTTCGATGATGTAGTGAGGTGTGGGAAGTCCTCCTTTGGCACAATAGACACTGAGGAGTTGGCAAATTGGGGAGAGTTCCCTGAAGTGACTCTTGAGTCGATTCTTCGGGATCCCCAGCCTCACGTCCGATCCTAGTTGGGTCAGCATCCACAGATATGTCATTCTCTTCTGCTGAGCCCAGTGAGAGATCCCTCTCAGCTCGAACTCATCCGGTTTCTTAATTCGAACCAGTGACCTCCAAATGTTTTCCCTGACTTCTTCGAGGAAAGGTATCTCTATGTGAATGTTTTCCCACGGCGTGTTGATCCGAACGGTCCCTGGCATCAGTCTTGTAGGGGAGGCCGCTAGTTGTGCGATCAACTCCGGTAGCCTTGGGATTTCACTTTGGTAGTCTATACCTTCTTGAAGTTCGTCGTCTTCTATGATCACGAGGTCCACGGATGCTTGTTGTAAGAAGTGGCGTACGTCCTGAAGCCGTTGTCTCTGATGCTCCTCGGGCATGGAATGGGTCATCCACTGGCCTTCGAAAATGTACTTGTCTAATACTTCGTGTGGATTGACGCCATGTCCAGAGGGTCCCGGTTGGTCTGGAGCGACGGAGGGAGTAGCTTGGGTAGCTGCCAGAGCTACAAGCATTGCAGCACTTGCTTCTTCTTCCGGAAGCAAGGGGCTTGAGTAGATCGGCGGTGTGGGCGGAGGCATCCGTAGGGTAAAGGTTGGTTGGTCGATATTTGGTAGAGTGGCGGTGCGGTGCATGGTGTGGGTGGTTTGTGTTTGGATTTGTGTTTGGGTTTCACCAGCTCCAGCGCTTGTCTGCGTAGCGCCCGAGCCTTGTCCTTGGCCGGATGTAGATGTCCTCGGCCTCTTCTCCGCCTTATGAGGGTCCTGATCGTCAGGATCGTCATGTCTGCATCGTGAGTGGGAGCTTTGGCCTCGGCAGGTGTCAGTCGGTGGCTCCGGATGATCCACCAATCGCCGATAGAGGGATTCCTCTTGAGGCGACCGAATGGACAGGCCTATCAGACGGGCGAGGAGAATGTCGTGGAGCTCGGTTATGGGTATGGTGTATGGGTTGATGAGGATGGAGGAAGTGGCTAAAGGGTCGGTGGGTGTGGGATTGGTTTGTGACGAAGGGCCTTCAGAGACAGGTGCTTTCCCGGTATCTCTTCGGGATGTCTCAATTGCTTGAAGTACTCTCTCCGTGATTTTGTCTTCCATAGACTGTATGGCGGCAAAGAGAGCGGGCTGAAACTGCTCGTTTGTCACAAAAGGTGCGGACGCCTCCTTTGATGGACCAGGACGACTGATGTCACCTGTTATCAACACTTGAGTAGACACCGACTCGTCAGGTTGGCTCACAGTCACTTGAGGTTGTGACTGTATGAGACTTCTACCCAATCCTCGAGTCGAATCCAGAGGATTCGTCTCTATGGGTGTTAAGGTAGGCTTTGGTTGCGCCTGCGAACCAGACACCACGTGAGATGGTTGCGGCTCAAGATCGAGTGATGAAGTGCCGGCAACACTTGTCGTTGTGGTCAGCGTAGTATCTGGTGCGGTGGTGACTAATGAAAGAGCGACTCCAACTGAATACTGAGTCTTCTGGGAGTCCTCCTGATCAGACTGATTTCCTCGTCAGACTCCGTGTCAGACGGGGTGGCGGTGTGATGAGTAAGGTCTCGATCGAAGTTCTCCAATGTCTGATCTGTCACCAGTGGAAGTGAAGTGTGCCCCATTTCCGTTTCGGGCTGTGCTTCTTGTTGAAGAACCTCCTCAAAAGTTTCTTCGAGTACGCCAACATGTACGGGCACTTCCACTTGTAATTCGAATGCAGGAGCCTCGAGCGCCATCTCGGTAGCCACGACGTCTATCAAAGTATCTTCTACGTCGGGCATTGGCTCTTCGACCAAAGGAGACTCCTATTGAAGCTCCTGAGCGACAACATCGATCATCGTGTCGTCAGGGCTTGGCTGGTGTTCCGGTTGGGGAGGACTCACATGGTGATCTGCCGGGGGCCCTCTGATCATTTCCTCCGTTAAATTGTGTTCCCAGCAGAACCTTTGATACTCAGCTCCCGTGGGGTCGGTGAGCGTGAGTAAGTTGAGTGGAATTGGCATCGACGGTTGGTCCAGGTCCGTGAGCCGTGGATTGTGGAAAAACTTTAGCCTTGGCGGCTGATAGTTTCCACCAGGAGGCAGCTGGGGAATGTTCTCCGCATGTAACTCCATGAACTCCCTGATGATCACGTTGAACCATCGAGCATATGGCACGTTCTTGGATTGTCGGTTCTCCTTCTGCCGAATCTGGTCCGCGAGGTCGTTCCAGATCAGCTGTGCGTAGTCATAATTTCTTGAGAAGGCGATGCCGTGGAAGATCCTCAAAATATTGCTGTTGCCCTTATCCAATCCTGTGTACTTGGGCGACAGACACTTATTCACTATTCCGAATAGTGTCTTCCACGGTTGTGGGATTCCGCTGCTCTGGACCTGAGCTAATCTTGTGAGCGGTGGTTGGTATCCCATGTGCAAGAAGTCCTGAATCATCTCTGCGTCCGTCGGGAGCGGGTCATAGTTGTCGTTGTGGGGCAAGTCCAGCATCATCCCGAACTGGCTCTTGCTCATAAGAATATGCCGCGTCCCGAGTTTTGTTGTGAAGGAGAAAGCCCCATTTGCTTCAACTCCTTGTATATATCCCCAGAATTGCTGGAGATAGACCATCGGCACTGATGCGGTGACTGTTAACGCATGCCAGATGGGGTGGCCTCTGATGGATACCATGATCTCGTCCGGGCACCGAAATGTGCTCACATCGAGCTGAAAGTTCGTATCCTGAACCTTCAAGTACAGATTGTGCATGTTCGATGAATATTGAATTGAAGTCGTGTCAAATGCATAGTGTATTCTCAATTTTGAAAAATCGTAATGGCATAAAAAATATGTCACTGTTCATGCCGAGAAATTTTTCGGTCGATAAAATTGATTTTCAATTTGATTTCCTATGCATTGATTTAATTGAAATGTTTCCGTGTAATTTTTCGATCGAGAAATTTTATTCGCTAATATTCGCTACAGTGTAAAAGAATTAGAGAAAAATTTTCTAAGTGTTGAAGACTGAAATCTAGACTGTAGTCGATCAATTTTACGATCGAGAAAAATTCCGTGTAAATTTACGATCGGGAAATTATTTCTCACGTAATCTTACTGTCGAGAAATTTTCTTCGATTGAATAAAATTTTTCGATTTGAAATTTGTCAAGCGGTAGATAGTTTTCGATTTAAAGTAAAATTTTCTCTGCTGCACTTATTTATCGAGAAATTGGTCAACGACGAAACTAAGTCAATCCTCGAGAAATTTTTCGATCAATTTAATCTAAGCGGCGAGTTTTACGATCGAAAAATTAAGCATTGAAAAATTAATTTTTCGCTGCTAAACTTTTGCGACCGAAATAAAATGAAATCGAAATTTCAATTTTGCGATGGTAAGTTTAACGCTCGATTTGAATTTGCATCTAAATTATCTATTCAGTGCATAAGTTTTTTGCTCGCAGAAAATCATAATTGGATTTTTTGGATGGTAAGTGTAACGGTTATAATCTTTTATCGTGACGACTAAGTCAAAATTTTGCGATCGAAAACTAAATCGACACAAATAGTATCTCGATTGAATTGAAATCCAATTAAGATAATTTGCGATCGACAAAGTTCTTCGACAGCTTCAAAACTTCAAAATACCCAGTTTCATCGAAACCCATTTTATCATCATAGATGGAAATTTTCCAACAATTTAAGCTATCTGTTTCATCAAAAACATCGAATCTATCTAAACAACAGGCATTTAACTCAGAAATCCAAGAAGCATGCCTAAATTTAGTGAAACAGTATACGTTTAAATGGTTTTTGAAGAACAGCCGAAAAATCTTAACTAAACATGCGAAAAACCACAGAATTTTAAATGCAAGTCAAGTTATAACATTCGCAATCGTTAACCGAGTCGAATTTCTACCATAATCAGACGATTTGAAGTGAGAAAATCGAAAGATTTTGAAGGTTTTTGAATCGTCTGAGAAAGTTTTGCGAGATAGCTTTTTTTTCGATTAGGTTTTGCGTGAGAAAAAGTTTTTCGACTGATAAAAGTTAAACTTTTATTAACTAGCATTAATTCGTTGTTGGGCTTGTGATTTGACATTTTGCGATTTAATGGATCAGGCCCATTACTATTTGCACACAAAAAATTCAATTTTTCGATCGCAAATTATCGCGGTTAATCAAAATCGATCCCAACACTGTTTACGATCGAGAAACTTTAGATTGCGAATTAATTCTAATATCCAGTTTCTCGATGGAAAGTTCTTCTAAAGAATTTCAGATTGACCCCTATTTCAAAATAAAACCCATTGTAAGGCTCCCCCTTAGTAATTAAAATAAATGCAATTAACTCCCTGTATTTTCCGTGTAGTAACGTCTAGCTCCCCTGGCAGAAGTTTAAAAATCTGTACCACTTAGAGATAAACGTTAGTAATAATGGAGTTAATCAGCAATTATTTTTGGCAATTTTATCTTTGAAATATTTGGTCATGTGTCTAGCTCCTCTCTTTGTAGTGTCGACGTCTCACTCCGTAATTTTGTTTGAAGGAATCTGAAACACTTAGAGAAAAACGTCAAAAATATTTGGAGCTAAACCACGATTTTTATACTTCCTCCCCCTCAAATGAGCACAAGAATTGGCTAATTATGCAAGCATATTAAATCAATTCAAGTCACGAGCATATAACACACAAATCTACCAGGTAAGTACGTATACATGGTCCCCGAAAACATGTACTTCAAAATATTGTGTGAGGGTGGAAGAAAAAAAATTTATCGCATTTAAAAAATTCAGTACCAATGCAATCTAAATTGCATTTAGAATGTGCGACACACTAAAGAAATTCGCATTTAATCAATTCAACGTATATGAAACATAACATTCATTTCAAAATGTGCGAATTTTATTATTTATTATTTATATATATATATATATTTATTTATTTTTTTTATTTTTTTATTATTATAGTATGAGGTCAGAATATTTTGCTTCGATAAATCGTCATTCTTAAAATTTTACGAGACATTTGAAAGACGAAAATGCCGTCAAGTCTTGTCGTCAAACTAAAGTCCTAAGTTCATATACTACTCCATTTCGACAACTCTCACTAGGTTCGCTCTTGCTCTCAATAATTTCTATCTTGGGGTTTTTATATTTTTATCACTCAAGTCAACACAAGCAGTTTCAAGTCAATTTACCTATGCTCGAGGCGTGTTTAATCATTTCACCCAAGCGAGAGACCGTCGATTGGAATCAAAGGGGTGTAAAGGTTTTAGTTTGGCTAGGACTTAGAAGGGAAGGAATTTAGAGGAAAGTGAGCTTATCTCTTCGTCATCTTCCATTTCTACTCTCCTTTTTTTTTCGGCGTCTTTCTTCTTTTCAATCTTTTCTCCCTCTTTTTCTTTTAAGAACTATCCCTTTCATGTTATGCTCAAGCTGAAGCTCCGCTTCTCCAAGAGGCTATAGGAGATTATCGTAGGCGAAGTTCTTCTCGTTGGTTCTCGGGCCGATACCGTGCTCCTCTTCTCTTAATCCCTAGAGAGGTTTTAGAGATTATCTTTTTGGAAAAGCTCACGGTTATGGAATTCGTACCCGAGGCTGCGCTCCTCTTCTCGTTTCCCGATATAAGACTGGATTATCGTTGGAGAAGTTCACTTCGTGGTGCTCCTCTTCCAGCCGTTCTGACGAGCATACGAGATTAACGTTGGAGAAGTTCGCAGCAGGAACCATGCCACTTTCTACAAGGTAGTCGGAAGGCCGGTTCCTTTGGTCTTTGCGCGTTGAGCAATTCCTTCTTTTGTCATCATCCTACTTTTCTTTTGTTATCTCCCCCTCCTTTTCTCGTTTGAACAACCATTCGAAGAGTATATAATTCGGTTGAAGGCTGGGAATGGGTTTCAAATGAAGAAAAGGACGTCGGAGAAGGCTCAAAGTGGATGACTAAGGGCAAACGTGGGGGAATTTATATAAGGCCGAATGAGGAATATCCTAAACTCCCTTATCATTTTCCTAACGATCTAACGCAAGATGAGTATGACACCAAGAATCACTAGGTAAGACAAGTAATTTATGTGTGACTCCCTCGAGAAGTAGATCCAAAGAAAGGAAAAAGGAACAAGGCTTGAATCCTTACGCATGTAAAGTGACATTGTGTCTAGTGGAACAATCAAACGACCTTTTAGACACAAGAATGCAACTTAGACTGACAATATTAAGCAATTAGATCGATCGCATGTCGGGGTAAAATTCTAAGTGACGTTAGATCAAAGCATCCTAAAGGATTTCGTCATACCCCATTATATTATATATATATATATTATATATATATTTTTTATTATTATTATCACGCAAGATAAGGACAAATAAGCATAGAAACACATAGATAGAGCATGTTATAGCACAGAAGATCAGGTAAGGCACATATTACGGAAGATTCAACATGCCTAATTTCCGACAAGGAATTGGAATCGTTTCTCATCCAAGGCCTGGTGAAAATGTCAGCTAGTTGAAACTCTGTGTTCACAAAGTACATCTCTATCGTGCCTTTTTCTACGTGATCTTTGATAAAATAATATCTAATGTCTATGTGTTTTGTGCGTGAATGATGAACAGGATTGCAAGTAATGGCGATTGCACTTTGACTATCACTGTATATGGGTATATTATTTAGATTGTACCCATAGTCGCGAAGCTGTGTCCGCATCCACAACATCTGTGAGCAACAACTGGCGGCAGCTACGTATTCTGCTTCGGCCGTCGAAGTGGACACACAGTTCTGCTTTTTGGATGATCAGCAGACCAGCTTTTCGCCTAGAAATTGAGCACCACAGGATGTGCTTTTCCTGTCCATTCGGTAACCTGCATAGTCAGCGTCAGTGTAGCCGATAAGTTTGAAATTCGTACCCTTTCGATACCATAGGCCAAGGGTAGAGGTGTCATTAAGGTAGCGCAAAATTCTTTTGACCACGAGCATATGGGATTCTTTGGGATCGGCTTAAAAACGGGCACACAAGCAGGTGGCAAACATGATATCCGGCCGGCTCGAAGTGAGGTAGAGAAGAGATCCAATAATACTGCGATACACTGTGATGTCGACCGATTTACCAGAGGGATCGGCATCCAACTTGCAGCTTGGTGACATAGGAGTGCTGAGAGGCTTGCTCTGGTCTTGATGAAACTTCTTCAGAATATCCTCGATGTATTTTGTCTGACTGATGAAAATTCCATCATTGAGCTGCCTGACTTAAAGGCCTAAGAAAAATTGCATCTCTCCCATGTGACTCATCTCGAATTTGCTCTTCATGAGATCTCCAAACTTCTTGCAGAGCTGAGGATTTGTTGATCCGAAGATGATGTCATCGACGTATACTTGGACGACCATCAGATCTTTGTCTTGCCATTTAATGAAAATGGTTGTGTCTATCGTTCCTCGTATGAATCCAGACTTCACGAGGAAATCACTCAGGACATCGTGCCAAGCACGTGGGGCTTGTTTTAGTCCATAGAGAGCTTTGTCCAAGCGATAGACGTGATCGGGATGTTCTTCATCAACGAAACCTCCCGGCTGAGCGACGTAGACTTCTTCTTCTAACACGCCGTTGAGAAAGGCGGTTTTAACATCCATCTGATAGACTTTGAAGTCTTTCTGAGCCGCATAAGCCAGCAGGAGGCGGGATAGCTTCGATACGGGCAACAGGAGCATAAGTCTCGCCGTAGTCGATGCCTTCCTGTTGATTGTATCCCTTACCAACTAGCCTTGCTTTGTTCCGGATCACTTCACCATCTTCATTTTTCTTATTCTTGAAAACCCATTTAGTTCCGACCACTGTTTTCCCATGTGGACGGGGTACCAAGGTCCACACTTGAAGACGTTCGAATTGATTGATTTCCTCTTGCATCGCAATTGTCCAATCCGGGTCTCGAAGTGCGTCTGCTACTTTGGTAGGCTCGTTTTGGCTCAGGAAGCAACTGAAAAGACTGTGTTGACGACGTGTCCTCACACCATCCGAAGGATCGCCAATTATCTGATCAACCGGGTGACCTCTAGTCCACTTGCGCTCATGAGGTAAAGCTGAAGTCGATGCGTCAGCCATCTGTGGATCTAGATTGCCTAAAGTCTCCGATTTATCATTTGTCTGAGGAAGTTCTAATACTTACTTGGATCGATCGTCTCTGATGATACTTCCTCGCTGACCACTGTAGGTTCTTCGTTATTCTGTGGCAGTTCTGAATCGGGTGGTGTAGAGATGTGAGATGAACTTGGTACGTCGGTCTCGTCGGGTGGGGAATCCACTGTAGGTGTAGCAGAGCAAGACCGATATACTGGTTCGAAGAGAGAATCCAAATCGTCTAATACAAGTCCCCTTGCTTCTTCTGACGTTGAATTCGGAGTTGTTGCCATCTTCTGTTGGTTTTGTGCCAACACACCAGTGATTACGAGTTCTAAGATGTTGTCTTCAGAAACCAACGGGTTAGGTACGGGTCCTGAACTGAGTTGTGCAGGAGCCATCTGGTTAGGCACGGGTCCTGGACAGAGTTGACCAGAAGCCATTCTACCACTTCGTGGAAAGTGACATTATAGCTTTTATTAATAGTTCGGTTGGACTTGATGTATACTCGGTACGCTTTTGATGTTGAAGAATACCAGACAAATGTAGCTTCGAATGCTTTAGGGTCGAACTTTGCACCTTGCTCTCGGTCGTTCGCCACAAAGCACTTGCACCCGAAGACTTTAAGGAAGGAAATGTTGGGCACTCTATTATTCACAATCTCGTACGGAGTCTTGTTGAACCATTTGTGAACCACCGTCCTATTTTGAGTAAAACAAGCAGTATTGACTGCTTCAGCCCATAGAAAGTGTGAAAGTCCCGATTGGATCAGCATTGTACGAGCGGCTTCCACTAGTATTCGATTTTTCCTTTCAACGACCCCATTTTGTTGAGGGGTTTTGGCGGCTGAAAATTGTTGACTTATTCCAAGTTTTTGATAAAACTCACTGAGGTGATTGTTCTTCAACTCAGTGCCGTTGTCTGTTCGAACAACTTGAATAGTCTGTTGCAGCAGATTTAGAGTTGTGTTCACAAAATTGATAATCAAGTCACCGGTCTCATCTTTCGTTCGGAGGAACTTTATCCACATGTAGCGAGAATAGTCATCTACAATCACTAGGACATACTTTCTTCCATTGATACTCTGAGTCTGTATCGGACCACAGAGATCCATGTGAATTAGTTTCAATGGTCGAGAAGTAGACGCAATTTGCTTGACGTGATGAGATGCTCGCTTCATTTTTCCTAGGTGACATGCCGAACAATGATGCTCCCTCTGTAGTTGTATAGTTGGAAGACCGTGGACCAACTTTTTCTTAGAAAGACGTTGGAGAGCTTTCATGTTTAGATGAGGCAGTCATTAATGCCATAGGTTGTTCCTCTGTATATCAATCTGAGAAATGAGGCATACAGCTGTCGAGGGCCGCACGGACATCAGGTTGATCGTTTAAAGATTAGATTTCCGAAGTCCTTGAAGGAGTTCTGTGTCCTGACTATCCAAAATTCTGCACCGGTCAGCATGGAAGACCACCTGGAAGCCTTTGTCACAGTATTGGCCTATGCTGAACAAGTTATGGCGGAGCATTCGACGTATAAGACATCTTTGATGGTCAGATTCTTCAGAATGATATCCCCAAGTCCTAGAATCGGGGCTGAACCGTTGTTCCCAAATCTGACTTTGTCGTTTGGTCGGTCTTTGTAGTTGCTCAGCAGCTCTTGTTTACCAGTCATGTGTGTGGAGCAACCTGAGTCGTGGTACCACACATGATGGATCTGCAAAAACAATTTAGAGAGCTTTAGGTACCCACTTAAGCATCTCGGATTAGCAGATTTAATTTTGGGTTCAGATATGACTCCTAAATCTATTTTTGGAAGAGTCTTAATAACCCATTGCACTTTTGGAGAAGTGGGTTTGGGTTTTGCCTCTATAGGAGACTTGGCCCTTTTGGCTTTTGTCGTCCTAGGCGGAGATTTAGGAACCCATTTGGGTTGAACCTTACAGGGAAGGTTAATTTCAGCTCGTACAAAGGCCTTGGAAGGTTTGACTTTTCTTGTGATAGTCTCCTAAGGTGCTTGGGGGATTTAATTTCTACGGGATACCTTAGTGAGTACAGTCATGTACGGCGCCATAAGCTTTCTTTATGGCTGGATCCTGTTTCCTACGAGTCTGTCTTATGGCATTTGTTTCAGAATGATTAGTAGTAATTTTCGAGGTAGAGCCTGTTTCGAGATTTTCACTTCTATAGGTGATAGGCTGAAGTGAGCACGTAGAAGCAATTATTTTGAACGTAGAAATGGCTCTCTTATTACTACGAGTGTCTTTTATTTTGACAGAAGGAATAACATGTTCAGAAACATTTAAATCTACTAGCTTCTTCTTTATTTTAGCACTAGACACTCTCGCCTTCGTAGTCGGTGCTCGCTCTACGCTCCCTGTGGACGTAGGTGAAGTAGAATTAGTCTTAACTTGTAATAGAATTATTAATGCTCTTACGATCTTTTGAAGGCGATTTTTCTATTCTCACGCTTTTTATGATAGCGTGTGAGGAAGTTTGGGAGGACAGGGAAGCCTTGAGATTTTTCATCTCTTTAAAGAATTTTTTCTGTTCAGCTTCGAAATTCTCTCTTTCTTTGTCTAGTTTCGCCTGTGACTCCTCTATCTGTTTTATGATAGGGGGTTTGTAGAGAGAATTTTGATAATTAACCTTTTTGACTTCCTCGTAGTGTTCTTTAGAGTCAGAAGGTAAGACTTGAGCTAAATCACGGACAGGTGTTAAGGATGGTTTCCTATTTTTGTCCTTTTCAATTAGTTCATTGTAGTCAAAGGGGATCTCAGGCCCATGTGAGGCTTGTTTGATGGATGAATCAAACGCATATTCATACGTCGATTCCGTAATGTTCCTAAGAGAGGTTGCAGCTAAACCCATGTTCTTAATGTCATACATTTCTTTCTTCCGTAAAATACGCGGGTTAGTGTAACCTATGCTCTATTGGATTATAAAACTCTATATCCTTGGGCTTGTTTAAGAATATCGCTGTTCAGAGTGTCCCCTACGCGTAAGAAGATCATCTAATTTTTTAATTTTTGCATACAACTTCCTGCGTTCCTCACTTAGGAGAGCATAATTATTTTCTACCGTCAGTTTGGCGGTTTGACAGGTGTCTAGATCCTTACTAAGCTCAGATGTTTCTAATTGAGCTTCTAAGTCAGTGATCTTAGAGGTAGCTTCGGTTATCCTACAATTTAAGGTAGCTTTCTCGTTGAGATGCCTAACCAAACAATTATAGTTATTTGCTAGCCTATCTTCTAATTCTTTAATCTTTTCACTATGCTGTCCTAAAGGAGGTTGACTAGTCTCTCTAGAATGTAGACTCTTAGTAAGTTCTTCTATTTTTGCACTAGAGCTTCTAAGTTCTGATTCGAGACTATATATCTTCTCCTGAGCTCTTCAAGTTTGTTCTCTACTTCCTTTATACTTTTCTGCTCACGTTTTATGTTAGCATATTGTGTTTTATATGATTCTAGCATGGTCAATAATGTGGAAGGAGTGACTACCTCATTTGAAGACGTGGATGCGTTGTCGTCGTCCGTATGAGTGGATGTTTCGGCGTTCAATTTGTTGTCGAGACGGGCCATGAGCGCTATGTTCTCTTCTTCGGAGCTCGACGTGTCCTCGAGCCATTGGTCCTGTTCGGCCATGAGAGCTACTCCAGCTTCTTTCTGTTGTGTCAATTGAAGCTTCCTGGAGTAGTAGTTTGCATCTCTCTTCTTCGGGAGAGTGCACTCTCTCGCGAAGTGACCTGCTTTGCCACAGTTAAAGCATTTGTTAGTCTCTTTGAGATTCCTGACCTCGGAACTCTCCGGAGCACGTTCTTTGTTCTTGGAGCTTGTAGTCCGAAGTCTGTTGGCTGAGGTTGAAGACTTCTTCTTGAAGTACTTCTTGATCATTATTTGTCCAATGAGAGCTAACTGCTTTCCAAGGGCTTTCATGTTCGGCTCGATGTCGGAGTCCGATTCTCCTTCTGAGTCTGATGATGAAGGTGGCCTAACGATCTTTTCCTTTCTTGATCTTGTGCTCCTCTTCTCCGAGACTAAAGCAACCGTGTCATCGGTTTGTTTGCCTTTCTGCTCTTTGAAAATCTCTCGGATATCATCCTCATGTTGAGCGAGATTATCGAACACGGCATGGACATCCAACTCCTCTAGATCTTTATTTTGTCGTATTTGTGTGGATATTTTCTTCCATTCCGTGGGCAGAGAAGATAGAAATCTTATGTTTGTTTCCATGTTTGTCTTTGTTATTTCTATCTTCCTCATCTCGTTGAGAAGAGTGAGGTATCGTTGGTAGATTTCGTATAGACTCTCCTCCGGCTTTGCTTTGAATGAGTCGTAAGCAGTGAGAATGTTCGCCTTCTTGGCCTTTATGCCAACTTTCGTCCTTTGCATCATCCTATGCAGCTCATCCCACATCCCCTTAGCCGATGTAAGGCTGTCTATTTGTCTGTATATATCGTTGGGGATGCCCTGCATAAGGGTATTCATGGCTACTAGATCAGCCTTAGCTCGAGCTCTTTCGTCCAGAGAGTATTCTCTAGGCTCCTTGCCTAGAAGCTGGAATTACTGGAGTAGCTGATTCGTCCCCGGGTACATGAACCCAGAACTGTGCCGGTCCCTCTTCAAGGGACTGCAGTAGATTTTCGGCTTGATCCTTTAGAGCTATGAGATTCAGGAAGCGGCTTCTCCACACTGTGTATTCGCCTCTTTGCAAGTTCGGCGGACGGTTGTCATTTCCGAGTGAGTATGCATCCATGTTTGTATTATAGTAGTCGAGTTGTTTGAAGGATCTTCGTTGATTGTTTTGAGAGTTGAAGACGATGTAAAGTGCTTCACAAGTGACGAAATTTGTTAGTAGCGTTTCATTCGAAGATTAGTTCGAGAATTATATTCGATTCAATCTTTAAAGTATGATCGAAATTAATTTCGTCGATATAGTAGGTATTTACTGTTCTCGTGCGAGAAATTTTGTCAGCGAAATATTTTACGAGCAAAATAAATTGCCCAAAATTGTTAAGTCGAGAAAAGTTTCCTGATCGTGAATTTATTTCGATCGTAAAGAAACAGTACGTTAGTAAGTTTCTCGGCAAGTCAAAATAAATCCGTTGACTAGAAAAGTTTCTCGCGTATAAATGATTTTCGCCTGGTCCAACGTTAAAAGGTTTGACTGAAAAAGTTTTTCGAGTGGAAGTTTTACGCATGCAAGGTCAAAATTGGTCTCACTCGAAAAAGTTTTTAGCTGGATAATGCTCGAGAAATATTTCTTACTAAAATCGTTTCTGTCGATGACGATTCTAGCGCTGACTTCGCGCTAAGTTTATCGATCGAGAAACTAATCCGATCGCAGATCGCATAACCTAGCGAGAAAAATTTGAGCAATCGAGAAAAATTCACAGAATACGATTAACACAGATTCGAGCAAAAACAAATTATCAGATAGTGAAGTTTGAGGTAATTGCTCGCAATCAAGTACTAATCACGCACAAACAAGCAATTAAACACGTTATGAAGCAAAATATATAAAATCAGAACGTGTTCTTCATGTTCTTCGTCAACAGTAAAATTTCAGAATCAAATTAATCAAAATTCGAAGTTCAAACTGCTACTGATCTAGTCGCAATGATCATTTATCACTTAATCTAGCACTGAAACATCAAATTCAAGTCAATTAAGCACAGAATTAAGCTATTGGATCGAAAAACGTTTCGCGCCAAATCTGTTCTTCGATGGAACTTCGAAATAAAATTTCGATCCAATTCTAACAATTTACGATTCAAAACAGAACGAATCTGCTCTGATACCAATTGTATTGTTAGGATCCCTAATATCCAACCTAGATCGAATTACGAAGAATCGGATAGTAAATCTGAAGAATTCGAACACTTACGATTGAGATTTACCAACGTTGAGGTTTAAGAGAGAAACGATGTTGAAGAACACAAAGACGCTTGAAATTTTCTCTCTAAAATTTTCAATTCTAATTTTTCGATCCGAAACAGTTCTAAGCGCACTCCTAGTTTTCTTAGGAGTTCACTTATATATACCACCTCGTGGTATATTTACATAAGTAGTCCTACAAAATGACAAATTACAATTTGGCCCAAGACTACTAATTTGCATAGCAAGACTAAGACAACTATATTAATTGAATACAATTAAATAGTTCCAACAATCTCCCCCTTTGTATTCAATTTCCAATATAGCGCGGGTTGTCTTCGTCTTGAAAGTGGAAAGAGTCATCGAGTCTTCGAAATATCCTCTTTATAATGTCTTCAAGCTCACTTGGTCTTCTAGGCATCGGCTTTTTCTTTGAATCTTCTTTTGAAGTTCTTCTCCCAGATGCCATAAGATGTACGAAGTATTCTTGCCGGATTTAGAAAGTCCGCGTTCCATTTCTCCCGTTGAAAGCACACGCAACTCCCCCTATTTGGGTCAACCTAGTGTTGAGATCGGGGAATCCGATGTGAGGTTTGGAGAGGTGAACACGGTTGGCAACTTCGATCATTGATGCAGTAGACATCGTCGGCAACTTTGGTCCCTGATTCGGTGGAGACGGTTGGCAACTTCAGTCCTTGATGATGCTTGAGTCACGTGTCGTTCGGTCCTCGGTCGTTGCTTCTTCTTCCGGAAGCAAGGGGCTTGAGAACGTCGAGGAGAGGGCTCGGGGTTTAGCCATCTTCTCCGTTTCGCCAGATTCGTCTTCTCCGAATGGCAGTTGTCTTGTCCGGCCTCGAAGAAGCGTCTCTAGTTCCAGAAGAAGGTAGGCCGTCTCTTTCTTTGATTTTTTTAAGTTGTACCGAGCTTCCTTAGAATGTGGCGTTGTGAGAGAGCCTGGTTTCAGAGTGGTACGCACGGCGGAATTTGGTGGGTGAACCGACCGATTGTGTATGCATAACCCCTTCTCCCCCTCATGGCGAATCGTGTGAACGATGTCGGCATGTTTAATTTGGAGGTAGAAAAATACATACAAAAAGGTCGGTGTGGGCAATAATCGGACGGAGCCACAAAGGCGATCCGTCAAAATGAGTATCGGGGCCACATAGGCGTCCCGTTGACATTAACTAGGAGCAAAGCTCGTAGAAGATGGCCGAAACCGTTGTTGCTTTGATGTTGCAACGGTCGGACTTCCTTCCGATCCTAGAAGCATGTCTTTAAAAGAACAGGTCTACGGAAGTTCTAACGTAATCACAAAGATTAGGTATATTAAAAAGTGTATGTGTCCTAAAAATCAGAAAATTTGGGGAGTGAGGACACACTAGACAAGAGTGGTCAATAAAAGCGTGGTACTGGACGGAATGCCACTTAGTTCAATATCTCCCGTTTCCGAGTGAAATGGTGATAGCATACGTGGTTCCCCGTGAATTATGAAACACCTATCTTTTAAGAGATAGACGAGTGGGTAAGTCTCGGTTGTGCATGCGCCGTTGGACCTAATGTGACGACTTCTACCCGGGAGCTAATTAAAATTAGCACCTGTACCTATGGGGGTTGGTCCGAAAATTATGTGAGATAAGGGTGTGATGTCTCTTCAAAGACTTCCTTGGCATCATCGAAATAATCTTGCAATGGGGGTTGGTCCGAAAATTATGTGAGATAAGGGAGTGATGTCTCTTCGAAGACTTCCTTGGCATCATCGAAATAATCTTGCTTAGTGTTTTTCGGATGATGAGAAAGCGGTGGAAAGTTGAACCGTCTCAAATGCTCGAACGCGTTCCGGGGTTAGGATCAAGTCGGATTAGACTGAACCATAGGAACATGAAATCCGTGCCTTTGGGTATGTGAGAAGTGTTGCTCTAGATGAATTAGCAAGCCGGAGCCGGTCGATGAAAATACGGAGCATTTGATCTTCACTTAGATCGTCACCGTCGTCTTTGGAAAATTTCGTCCGTTTGAAAGCTCGAGATTCTTCGTGGTACGCCCATCTTTGGATGTGGGAGAATAAAACCGTGAAGCATATCAAACACATTTGATTTCTTTTTGTTTTCCTTTTTTTTTGTTGTTTTTTTTTTGTTTTGCTTTTTGTTTTTTTTGTTGTTTTTTTTTTTTTTTTATCATCACCAACAATTGTAAAGAAGAAAAAAAATTAAAGATTGGGCTCACAAACTGAACTCTGTAGCTACACAATCTTGGGAAAACAACAAGGTGAAAGCATATAATATGAGGCAATAATGTACTTTCCTCTCACGTTTTTTTTTGTCTTTTTTTTTTATCTCCCTTTTTTTTCCATATTTCCTTTTTTTTCTCTCTTTTATTTTTATATCTCACTTTTTTTTTATAATCTCATATTTTTTTCATATTTCCTTTTTTTTTATATGTCACTTTTTTTTTCATATTTCCTTTTTTTGTTTTTTTTTTTTTTTTGGATATATGTATATGTATATATATACATATATATATATATATGTACATTATTAGTATAGTAGTATTATATTTATATCTCCCCAAAAACAATGCTTCGAAAACAAATTTCTCCCCCTAGAAATTTGCGTAGTTAGCTCGATGAATATTAAGAATCTCGTTCCCTTAAATCGCTCATTGTAAGTTTTCTCCCCCTCAAGAATTAAAATTTGTGCTTCCTTAAAATATAAAGGTTGCTCCTCATTAAAATAACGAGTAGCTCCCCCTCAATTAAAGCTCATTTGAAAGTATTAATCGAAAAAATGATATTTATCGTTTCCATTCGTAATATGCATTTCAAAATTTTAAAACCATTTAAAGCGATGAAATGCATATCGAAAATGTATCATTTGAAAAGTTTTGAAAAGAAAATAGGTATGTATTTTCATGATGAAACTCATATGCAAATGTAAATTTGAAATATACCTCGTTGAAGCTTAGTTGTAGTAGCTCACGCTTCATCCCTTTATCATGTACGTGGAGCCACTACGTCGAATTCCATACATGAGGGAAATCTGCAAAACTATCGGGACTTTGGTACCCATTGTCGTATGGGTCCTCCCTTATTAGCAGAAAACGATTTAAGCATAAAAGGTGTCAAATTTAAATGTTGTCTTAAATCACCCATTAATGAACCTTTCGGTACCCAAATTTATTTGCGACTACCTAAATTTTGTGAAGAAATAGGAACCCATGTGGGAGTGATTTGACACGGATAACGCATTTCCGCTCGGGTGAAAGTGTGTTTCGGAGAAGGTTTAAACATTTTCTCCGAGGCCAAGCGCACAAGATGTTTCTTTGAATGAATCTTGACCGGATAATGCATGTAGAAAAACGAGCATATAGAACCATAAGCATCTATCGCACATAAGTCGTATTTCCTATGGTTAGAATTCACACCTTTCACATTAGAATGAGAAGTAATTCAAAAATTATTTTCAAGTCTAGGCTTTTTAATTAGTAGAATCATTTGAAGCACACGATGAAGTTTGTGCGCTAGAGCTTGAAATATTTTCGTGAAAAATTTTCTTTTCGGGATCAGGAGAGGAAGGCTTTTGGTCTCTATCATTTCGTTTTGGAGCTTTACCGTTCTCCCATTTCCGTGGGACTTGTTCCTTGACTATAGAGGGTGTGGGACTTTTACTTTGAATTTCAACTTTGGTCAAAATTGAAGTAGAATTAGTAAAGTCGTTTCGATGGTAGGAACGAGATCATCTGATTGCGTCCCTTTATCGTGTTTTGTCATGGAGAAAGCTTTGAGATTAGATATCTCCGTTAAAAGTGTATTCTTTTCCGCTTCAAAATTCTTTCGTTCCGTTTCTAATTTAGAATTTAAATCCTCGATGTTCTTAAGAATAGAAGGTATGTCAACGGAAGAAGAATTTTCAGAATGACGAGATTGTGCTTCCGTGGTCTTAGAAATCGCAAGAAGATTTTCTAATTGATTAATCTTGGAATAGAGCTTTCCACGTTCTTCTCTTAAGAAAGCATAGTTATTTTGAGCAGTCCTCTTCTCGGCTTGACAGGTGTCTAGACTCTTAGTTAACTCACTTATATTAGAATTAGATTTTTCTATTTGAGCTTCGAGACTAGTGACCTTTTTGCTCTCAACTTCTAGTCTACACTTAAGGAGACTTTGCTCGTCAAAATTCCTAAGTAGACACTTATGGTTGTTGTCTAGCCTGTCCTCTAAATCCTTAACTACCGAGCTATGCTTCTCTAACCAAATATGCTTAGCCTCGCTAAGATTTGAGCTCTTAGTTAGTTCATCTATTTTCGCAATAGAGCTCCTAAGGTTAGATTCAGAAGTTTCTAGCTTAGATTCAAGACTAGACATCATATCGAGAGCACTAGCTAGTCTTAATTCTAACTCTAGTTTGACTTTGCATTTTTCTATGGAATTTGTAGCTCTACATGCATCCTGATTTTCCTTTACTTGGACTACATCAGAATTTTTGCTAAGTTCCTTAACCTTTATTTCTAAGGTTTCTATCTTAGCCTCGAGTGTTCTAACATTTTCAAGTTCATTCTTATATTTTTCATAACGTCTCACTGCCGAATTAAAATTGATTGTTACTTGGTCTTGTAATATCTTTATATTTGGATCCATGATGTTTTATTGTAGTCTAAATTTTGGTCGGATATTTTGATCGTTGACGTTTTTTATGGATTTGAACTTTTAATAGCGATTAAAATATTTGGCTTTTAAAATTTCAGTTTCGAAAACTTTTTGGTTTATAAGGTTTGATTTAAAATCTAAGAGTAATACCAAAAGCTTTTTCTATAATGTGCCAATTTGTTACTGTTTTCGATCGAAAATAATTCTCGAGTAAAAGTTTCTAATGAAAATGTAGAGAACTGTTTTCGATAGTTTAGTTTTTCGATGTAATGTCTTTAGAGAATAGTTTTGAATTTCAAAAAATTATGTATAGACTTACGATCATAAAAAGTTTGCGATTTGATAAAACGTCGTCGTTTAAAGAATTTTAATATCTAAACCTTTAAAGTCAAATTTTTCGATCGCAAAAAGTTTTGCGGGCGAAAAATAAGTTTTGCGACGACAAACCTGTAAAAGCAACTAAACAAAATTTTGCGATCGTAAAATCAAGTAAAAGAGTGAAAAGTGAATAAAATTGAAAGTTCTGGGGTTAAATTGAAGATTTTGGATTAGATCAGAACTTTCTGGGCTAAATTGAAAATCAATAGGGACCGAAATGTAACTTCAGGGACTAAAATAGTATGTTTGGCACTAGAAATGCAATTTGGCCTGCGGTTTAGTTGCAATTTTCGTGTGTCTATCTGCTTGACGCGAGGAAGACGAAGTTGATGTGGGATTTACGATCGAAAAAAATCAAACGATTTTTGATCGAAAAGCTTTCTCGAGCGGATTTTGCGATCGAAAACAAGTTTCTCGATCTGATTTTGCAAGCGTTGATCGATTCTCGCGTTGAACGGATTTCTCGAGCGAAGAACAGATATATTATTTTTTTTCGATGATTGCAGAGACGAACAGAGACTGGATGTTCAATCGACGATGAGGATCGAGAAGATTTCGATTGAACTCGTCGATTTGCGAGGAATCGCGAAGAACACCATCGAAAACAAATCCAGATAGAATTTCGATCGGTGCATCGTCGAAGAACAATGAAAACAGAGAACAAAACCAAAGTCGAACAGAACAGAGACGATGCTGGAAAAAAAACGAAGAAGCTTGATCCAAACACAAAATTGTTCGAAGTTACTATGGGTTATGGATCGACTTCAAGTACTGAGCAAGATCAAACAATCAATTTAACAAAATCAAAGCAGAATCAATCGAATTTTCAGAAAATCAGAGAAACAGTTCTAAGAACAATTTTCGCTCAATCTAGAAAATTCGCCGAAATGTTGGTTAAGATCAATCCGAATTAGGTCAGAGACTTTAGAGACATTCGATCGAACAAAAAAACAGCAAATTAGATCGAAATTTTCAGAAATCATACAGAAATTTCTTAAGAACAGTTCGTAGAGTAACGTGGCTTAAATCTTCAAAATTCACACAAAATCACGATTCGATCAATCAAAGTCCAGCTCAGACTAGTCTAAAACTGTTGATCGAAACCTAAATACAACAGATTATATCAGATTTTGATGAATCAGATTGAAAGTGTGAAGAACAGTGCGATCGAAGAACACCATAAACAGTATCGAAAAATCATCCAACACGTTTGACTCTGATACCAATTGTTAGGACCCCTAATATCCAACCTAGATCGAATTACGAAGAATCGGATAGTAAATCTGAAGAATTCGAACACTTACGATTGAGATTTACCAACATTGAGTTTGAGAGAGAAACGACGTTGAAGAACACAAAGGCGCTTGAAATTTTCTTTCTAAAATTTTCAATTCTAATTTTTCGATCCGAAACAATACTAAGCGCACTCCTAATTTTCTTAGGAGTTCATTTATATAGCAAAATGACTAATTACAATTTAGCCCAAGACTACTAATTTGCATAGCAAGACTAAGACAACTTATTAATTGAATACAACTAAATAGTTCCAACAAACACTGTAGCTTTTAAAGGAATTTGGTGTGATAAATGCATCTGATCATACATTTACAAGATATTAATCTTGCAAATCTCGAACAATGTGCATTTATGAACGAAATTAATCGAGTTAGTAATGTGGTACTGGAAACCTATTATGTGGTATCACTATTAAAAGTGTTATTCAGTAGGTCTGTATTGTTATTTTCTAGCGAACATATAGTATTACATGCGGGCAATCTGTTACTGTTAACGTTAACAAACCATCCTGTTAATATTCCTTAACAAATAACTTCCAGAAAGTATCAAATACAGATTTACGACATATAAATGATATTTGTGATTTAATTTTGAACTTTGAACACGTTTGTGTTGGAATTCATAACGATCATGTCTCATTAAAAGAGATACTAGTATGTTGTGAAGGAAGAGCTATATGTTTGTATGATTTTTTATCTCAACTTTCACATATTGATACCAACCTTTGCAAAACGTGTCTTTTAATGAAATTTTGTGATTTAACTTCATCATATCATCTATTTTCATGAATGTTAATCTTATACATCCGAACGAAATAAATTTATGAACGAAATTAATCGAAATAGTAATATGGAATTGATTAGCTATTTTGTGGTACTTGTAGCTACAAATGTGTTATAAGGTTTGTCTATATTGTTACTTTTTATCAGGCATGTGGTATTATTTGCAGGCAATGGGTATACTGTTAATATCTCTGAAAATCTAGAAACTCCTAGAATGTTCTTAACGATGTGTTACCCAAATGCGTGAATTGTTACTCAGAATAAAGAAAGTGTTACCAACCAACTTTTTATTGACAAACGTTCCAATATTATGTCTCATCAAAATTCTTCGTTATCACATTATCAACATTAATAATCTCATTCAATTAAAATGACTCGTGATCAAACTTAGTCGAATCTACCTTATTAGTTCATTAAAGTCGAGATTCACCTGTTTTTTTACGATCTATTTCTCTTTGCCTTTACTTGGGTATTACACATGTTATTTACGGGTAACGAGTCGTTATTAATTTCTCATTATATGTTCGTTTTGCGGATATGTTTGTTATGAATATCTAGACACATGGTATTATTGTTCCACGAATCGTTACCCAGAAAGCATGAAGTGTTATTCAGTGATCATTTTAATTAGCAAACGTTTACCACTTAGATCTCATCAAAATTCTTCATTATTCCATGAACATCAATAATTGTCGTCGATAACTAAGGCCCATGATGAAATTGTGTCGAATTTACATTATTCGGTCATTAATGTCGAGATTTCACCGTATTAAACGTATGTTTGGAGCATTTGTGCTTTATGAATCTCGAAAATTCTCTTTGATTATGAAGACCCATGAAAAATCGAAGCCAATACAACGTTTGCTGTTAGTAACGTCGAGATTGGGTCGAATTTGAAACAAGAATTTTCAGCTTATTAAACGTATGTTTTTTCAGCTTAAAACCTTTATTTTGGGGGCACTAAATTGTTATTTGTCGTCGCTTTAGCTAGGGTTAAATGTCTTATCGCAACTGGAAAATTTGTCATTCGTTGTGTTGGTACTGCTATTATAGATGACACACATGTACTAAATATATAAAATTTTGAACTAAGTACAAGACTTTTGTTATTAAACTGAAAGAAAATGTTTCCTATTAGCTTAAAAGTGTTATTTCTGTTTCGAAACTTTTTATCGCATCATTCAGCTAGGTTCGCATTGTTATCACGTTATGATCTATTCATCTTTGCATTTACTTAGGTATTACATGTGTTATTTACGGGTGACGGGTCGTGATTATTTTCTCATTATATGTTCGTTTTGCGGAAATATTTGTTATAAACAAGACATATGGTATTATTGTTCCAAGAATTGTTACCCAGAAAGCATGGAGAGTTATTCAGTAACTATTTTAATTAGCAAACGTCCACTTAGATCTCATCAATTCCATGATTAACATCAATAATTATTGTCGATAACTAAGGCCCATGATGAAATTGTATCGAATTTACATTATCTGGTCATTAAAGTCGAGATTTCACCGTATTAAACGAAATTTCCGAATTGTGTTTGAAGCTTTCGTGCTTTATGAACTTTGAAAATTCTCTTTGAGTATGAAGACCCATTAAAAATTGAAGCCGATACAACTTTGTGCTGTTAGTAACGTCGACAGTGGATCGAATTTGAAACATGAATTTCTTCCTTCGACCGATTGAGTGTAAGGAATGTGTTATTGCAGGAAGCGGTGTTGTTTTTGAATGATGTGTTACTTTTGCAACATGATTTGTTATTTACTAAAAGAAACGTCGTATTTTCTGATATACGGGAAACATTTATTTTCTCACAATTAACGTCACTAATATCTGAAACTTATCAACACTTATGATCAAATTAACGATAATTTCACCTTATATCATCACAATCGTTGAGATCTCTTCTGGTCTGATGAACAAGAAATCTCGTTTAGCTCGATGCGTCGCTTGTTGGGAGAGATCGATGCGAAACTGTTATTATTTTTTCGAAACTTGTTATCGCATCATTCAAGTATTTTTCGTCGATTTGGCATATGTAGGGTTAAATATGCAATCATTAGGTATTTTCCTCTGATTATTCGTTTATTAGTATTGGTATTATAATTCGTAAATTTGTTACTAAATATATGTGATATTGTTCTCAATACAGACAATTTGTTATCCAGATGAACAGAAGTGTTTTTCCAGCCCAAGATTGTTATAATTATCTCGACAACTATAACGGATCATTTAGGTATTATGTGGTAAATTTCGCATATGTCAGGGATATTTATGTCTTTTTGCAGCCTTTAGGTAGTTTCCACTGAAATTTTCGAAAATTAGGTCCTTTATCCTAAACAAAATACTAATAGGGCCTGAACCCAAAGTTAAAAATGTTAATAGGGCCAGAACTTTAATTAACCCTAAAATACACTAAATCAATTTATTTAATTCACTCAAGGAATCTATCCACTAATAAGTTAATTTCAATTCAAATAAATGAAGTCCAACAATTGTCATTCAACCCATTCGGTAACTACCACTCATTTCCAACAAAAAAAAATTGCAAGTCGATGCATTTTTAAACAAGACTAATATATTTGATTTGAAATGTATACATATGTCAACTCATTTTGAATTGTTATCGTATTCCAGAATTTGACTAAAATCCCTTAAAAAATGAAATGCAACTCACGGAAATTTTCTTGTTTTTTCTTCTTTTTGCATCATGAGTCACATTGTTTTTCATTTTGAGTAACATTTTCACAACGAATATAACGCATTGTGTCAGATATAACACACTAGTAGTTTTGACACCCATACGTGTGTGCTATACAATATTATGTATATTTAATTATGAAATAATAATACAAAAATAGAAGGACAAATGTTAGTGAGTGGTTATGTTTGATTTTAGTTTGATTTAGTAATTTAATTAATTAATTTTATAATAAATAATAATACTTGTCAAATTATGATTAGTCAATAAATACACCAAAAAACAGTTTTTAACTCACGCTCACCATTAATATAAGAGTATAGATATTGCCAAAAAAATATTCGTTTCATGTAAAATACACATTAAGTTCACGGGAAATGGGTTTCGATGAACATATCGAAAACCAACAACCATACAAAACTGCTGAACACCACTGAAATCTCGATGTTGGTGACCGAAAACGGTTAAGTTGGCCCCAATCCTACGGATCTTACTAATGAAGATAAATTATAGATTTATATAATAAAAAATGTTTCAAACCCAATCAAGAATTTCGTTGAATAACTGATGAATTCTCGACTGTAATGATAGAATAAGGTGAAATCGATTCCATTTGATCACTAGTCTTAAATATCATCGGAAGTTACTAATTTTAATCATGGAATAATCAAGTATTTTGACGCAGCCAAAATTTGCGAATTAACAAGCATGTGGGTAACCTTTTTGCATTTTCAGTAATAGTTACGACAATGACTTTACAGATGTCGCCACAAAATTAACACATGTTGTGATGAATGGATCAAAATCGTAGACGACATCCAAGGATTGTTGAAAACCTCTTGAATGTCAACTGGCTGAATAATTAAATAGGCTTCAATTTCTCATGGAGGGTATACCTATATATGTTTTGCAATTGCTGTGTTAAGGATGCATAAGAGAAGTAAATTAGTTGATTAATCGATAAAGAGATTAGTTGCTGTGCTTCACACTAATCCTTCTTTCTCTGCTTGCTAAAGACGGGAATTTGAATTTTATGGAACTATTGGCTAGAGCGGTAGAAGTAAAAGAAGCACACATAAATTAGAAAACGCAGTTCCAGCAATTGATTATGAGGCTAGAATGTGTGGTAATGCCTCATATGCATCTTTGTCGAGGGTTTATTTGTCTCGGCTCAAGGCGTTAGAGGGATCAAGTACAACATATGATGATGGGTAAGTTTCCTAGAGAATCTTTGCACTTTCTTTTATTTTAACAGCACGAGACACCTTTGCATTTGTAATTATGAATTTCGATCACGTTAGATGTTTCCTCTTTAGTGAGTGAGGGTCTTGCGCATTCCATTTGAACCGATGATGCAGGGGAAGAACGCTGCATCTTTGTGCACGATGGAATCTGTTGGGCATC
This sequence comes from Craterostigma plantagineum, assembly GCA_027422505.1. Taxonomy (NCBI): domain Eukaryota; kingdom Viridiplantae; phylum Streptophyta; class Magnoliopsida; order Lamiales; family Linderniaceae; genus Craterostigma; species Craterostigma plantagineum. Next base: position 701,950 of record JAPQWV010000278.1, on the reverse strand, counting down.
ATCCTATCGTCGATGAATTTTCAACGACAAAATATAATTGATGGTTCGTGGGGAGAAAGAAGAGTATAACCTATCCGTGGATCAGTTGCATGAGTCATTCTCCACACAATTGCATGAAGAGAGGCATCGAGGTAATACGTCGCATCACCTTTTATTTTAGCTGACAAAATTTTGTCAAAAATAAAATAATAACTCATCGCTCCTTCAATCTTTCAGGCATGGGAGAGATGTTTGCTTGGGTGGTTCAATGTCTCCGCAAAATTGACGGGAATCAACTTTCTTGATGACAAAAAGCCCTATTTGCTGCATTGGGCTGAGAAATGTATTATGATCAAAGCTCTGTTAAGGATGTAATGATGGATCCTCAGGTTCTGTTAGGGTTGCAAGAGCAGTTAATGCCTGATAAGTCGAGCGAGATCATGTAATATTCCGCAACTATTCATCGTCTCATTGTATTATTACACTTACATTGGATATCAATAAGCTTTAGTGTATCGATGTTCCTATCGTGCCTATAAGTTTTTTTCCTGTTTCGAAGTCTTAATCTATAATATATTTAATCACGTCATATTACTAGTAGCCGATCCTGTTGAAATTAATTGTTAATACAAAAGTTATGTTTTAAATTGTCAAAGTTTGCATGAACAGGTACGATATTTATGATAAGCAAATAGATAGAAATTCAAACCTCACCGTGTTCCAATACTCTCCAAGTTAAGTACCTATATATGAAGGAGAACATTATGACTTTTGGAGTGCAAGGTTTCTTTGTATCACATGACCTATGGGAGTGGCCGAGCAAACTTACAATGAGCCGCCTGTTAAGGTTGACAGTGCAATGTTTGACACCGTGGATCCAGTTCTGCAGTTAACATCGGTTGACTCAGAGTTGATCCACTCTATATTTTCTTTCATGCCCAAAAACCTTTTGTTCTATTTTTGTGGCTTTATTTACCGTGTGTAGGAATTATTTGCGAGCTAGAATGGATCAAAGATATTGGTGTTTGTTGGAGCTTAAAGTAAGAGATACGGTCATCAAAAAATAGAAGCTATGAAGATCATGAGTGAATAAGGCGAACATTTACTAAATGTAGAGAATATGAAGATCAACTGAGAAGATAATGAAGATCCTAGATTAGCGAGTCAATATATGGAGAGAAGATCCTGGATGAATCAAGCACTTAGCAAATAGAAGATATGAAGATCAAGCAAGAAGATACAAAGATCTAGGCCGAACGAATTAAGGAAAATTGCTAAGTGGAGCAGCGGACAAAATGACGGGAGCAACTAAGAAAATGAGGACTCCAACCAAAAGATTAAGAACTTGAGGGACAATATTTTAGACACACATGCGAACGAGCGAACGAGAAAAGTCGCAAGAGCTCTCATCGAAATAATCTGTGTCAATCTGTTTTTTGCCTAGAGTTTTATCTTTACATAGTGTGAACATTAGGAGAGTGTAGATTATTTTTCTAGGCTAAATTTACTATCTTAGGTAGTTTTGTTAGGTCCTAATTAATCAACTCTATGATCCTAGGCATGAATTCCAAAGTAATCGATAAGAATTTTGGAAATTAAGATTTCGATGGAAAACCTTCTTGGAGTGCTTAGAGAGAATCTCGAGTAGTGAGAGAAGATATTTGTCCTTCTCAATGTTTACAAATGTATTTATATCAAACAAACCTGGCATAAATAACAAATAAGTCCTAAACTAAGGACAATACAATAAAAGCCCTAATTTACGAAGACATCTAATTAAATCAAAGCACAATTACAAATGATATTCCACTTTTCCCCCTTTGTGCTTGTTTTCTCTTCCGCACTGTCTGTCCCCGTCGGGCATAGTATGATCTGCGCAAGCCTAGCGCATGCTCGAAGTCCCTGAGCGTGTTTCTTAGCTCCAGTCGCTCTTCAATGTCATCTAGTAGTTCCATTAGGAGCGGCTGTTCTCTCACGAACCGGTGGATTCTCAGCATCGTCTCTCTATTAATGCTTTCTAACCTCTGCTCTATATTTCTTCTGATGACCTTGAGCGTCCAATCACAGAATTTGTGTATCTCAGTCTTCAGCATGATCCTAGTCTTCTTCACGATCGGATTGTTGTAGGTGACGCCAAGAACTGAGCTGATGTGTACGTGATTGTTGGGAAGCCCTTCGATCCCAGGTCCTTTGTTGAGTGAAGCGGTCATGTTAACCGTCTTCATGTTGCTCTCCAGAGCCATCTGAAGGTCGTGTGCGGCGAAGTACTTGCTTGTCGCATCATCAACCGGTAGAGTCCCTCGAGTCCTTTCTTCACTAAGCCTTGATGACCTTTGTACTTCTCTACGTAGAACTGGTAGAGTCGGTACACCTTCTCTACTTCTGTCGACTCTCTCAACTATATAGAATGGGGTTGGAAGTCCTCCGTTGGCGCAATAGACGTTTAGTAGCTGGCAGATGGGAGATAGACTCTTATAGTGGTTCTTTCCTTGCGACTTAGTCATCTTCATCCTTACATCCGATCTGAGATGGGTCAGCATCCAAAGATAAGTCATTCGTTTTTGCTGATACCAGTGAAAAATCCCTCTCAGCTCAAACTCGTTCGGTTTCTTGACTTTGTCCGGTGACCTCCAAATGTTCTCACGGACTTCTTCAAGGAAGGGTATCTCTATTCGAATGTTCTCCCACGGCGTGTCGATCCAAACGGTCCTTGGCATTTGTTTTGTGGGGGAAACCGCTCGTTGCGTGATTAGTTTTGGGAGCCCTATTAGTACGAGGTCCACCAAAGCTTGTTGCAAAATTTGTCGAACTTCCTTGAGCCGTTGTACTTGATGCTCATCGGGCATGGAATGGGTCATCCACTGTCCTTCGAATATGTATTTGTCTAGGACCTCGTGTGGGTTGACGCCATGTCCTGAAGGGCCCGGTTGGTCTGGAGCAACAGAGGGAGTAGCTTGTGTTTGCGCCAATGCTACGAGCATAGCTGCACTTGCTTCTTCTTCCGGAAGCAAGGGGCTTGTCAGAGTCGGTGGTGTGGGCGGAGGCGTCCTTAGGTGAAAGGATGGTGGGTCGATGTGGTTAGAGTGGTGGTGCGGTGCGTGGTGTGGGTAGTTTGGGTAGTGGGTTGTGAGGTTCCAGCGACTCTTTTACTTGTCTGAGTCGCGCAGGGTTCTGTCTCTGACGCCTTGTGATTATCTTTGGCCTCTTCTCCCCCTCAAGACAGCCCTGATCGTCTGGGTCGTCATGTCGGCATTTGAAGTGGGAGCCTTGGCCGCGGCACGTTTCGGATGGGTCAGGACGATCAACGAGACGGCGAAAGTGATCTTCTTCTTCCGGTATTCGTGTGGTCAATTTCAATAGCATGGCGACCAGAATTGAGTGGAGTTCGCTAATGGGTACGGTGACAGGAGTTATTAGGTTGCGGGTGAGGATGGGTGTTGGGGTTTGTGAAGATAAATAATATTGGTTGAGTGAGTGGGAGGATGGGTTGTGATGAAGACGGCTCCGAGACAGGTGCTTTCCCACGATCTTGGTGGGACGTCTCGATGGCATTGTGCATGCTCTCCATAATTTTGTATTCAAGATCCTTCAGCGCATTAGCGAGAGTGGCCTGAAGTCTGTCTTCAGTCACGTGCGGAGCGGACGCCTCCGTTGTGGATGGTCCAGGATGACTGATGTCGCCTGTTATCAACCCTTGAGCTAACACCGGCTCCTCAGGTTGGCTCGCAGTCACTTGAGGTTGTGACTGTGGAGACTTCCATCCAATCCTTGAGTTGAATCTATAAGATTCGCGTCTATGGATGTTGTGACAGGCTCAGAGTGAACCTGTACATCAGACATGTCGACGTCGAGGCCGGTAGTAATTGGGGTGGATATCTCGGCCACGACGCTTGAAGTGATGATTGGAGTCGTGTCTGATGTGGTGGTGACGGTGGGAAAGAGGGACTCGAGTTGAATGTTTAGTCGCCTTGGAGTCCTTCTTATAAGTCTCATCTCCTCATCGGACTCAATGTCGGATGAGGTGGCTGTGTGAGGGGATGGGTCGCGTACGACGTCCTCACGAGCCTGTTCCGTCATGTGTGGAAGTAAGCTTTGCCCTATTTCTTCTACGAGCACGCCTACATGTACGGGCACTTCCATCTGGAGCTCCTGATTTTGTTCTTCAGCTTCCATTTCAAGGGCCACCTCATTTATCATCACGACCTCGAGATTTGGTTACTGAGTTTCTTGTATTGAGAGCTCTTGTTTAAGCTCCTGAGCCACTATATCGATCATCGTGTCCTCAAGGCTTTGTTGTTGATGAGGGCTGACTGTGAAATCTTTCGGGGGCCCTCTGATCATCTGTTCCATCAGATGATTCTCCCGGCAGTAGAGTTTCTAGATGTTGCGAAAATTCGTAAACACGCAAGTGTACGTATCGTTCTAACAAGTAATAGTGTACGTAAGTACGGATATCGAACCAAACGGACTGTGTTACTAAGTAGAAATTATATTAATTCTAATTTTATTTGAGCAATCGCAAGTTGGTAGTTGACGAAATAATAAAGGAAAATGCGCAGATAAATAATAGAACACGATTAAAAAGGGTAAATGACTAATAAATAACGAAGCACGACGAGACGATTTTAATCAAAGATAAATCTGGGGACTCCGACTTCACCGAGGACAATCATGGTAATGATTTCAGTTCTCGAAGGAATACTTAATCTTATGTTGACGATGGATTTTTCCGTTGTAATTATCGATCTATCTCTAGCATCGATAACCTATTCTAACATGCGAATACTACATCTCTGTCAAGATTTCTACACGTAGAACGTATTAAACTTAGAAAATCATAAATCATCACACTAGTCACGTAACTATCTCTAGCTTACGAATGTTCTAATGGTATCATAATCAAGGGCCACGTTCAGATAACCACCTCTCAGTCTCATATCTAAACACCTATTGATACGAAAGTTGATCCGAGATTCGTAAGTAATAATAACATATTATGATACTCAACATAGCGTTAAGGTCTTAATAGCATACGAGCTAAAAATCAATAGCAATCATGTATGGCTACATCGTAACCCCAGATAACGGAATTAGAACATAGTATGTTTCGACAAAAGCATCAAAATAAATAGGTTCATAATAAAAGATAAATTAAGGACGGGAAGACGTATCAAATCCGTTGCGGTTGTGTGCGCACTCGTTTCTTCACAAATGTAGCCCGCCTTTTGATCTGTTCTGTCCTGCTGCCTTCTTGTGCGTCTGTGTAGCTTCAGTTCAACCTTGATATGGCAAATTTCGTGGGATGTTAATGTGGCTGAGGTGTATGTTTCGACTTTGAGGAGATATGTGGCCAGTGCTGAGCTAAGGGAGCTGTGTGCTTTGGTCTTTTGTTGTGGGTGAAAAGTGAGATGCGATGGTGTTTAGTTCTATGATGATTGGATGGTGTGAGTTGAAGGTTAGGTGTGTGCTTGGTGTGAGAGAATGGAAAGGTGGTTTCAATGTGTCAGAGCTTTATCATCTCCTTCTCACCTTTCCTATACGTGATGCACTTTTATTAGATAGACAAAAGAAACAAAGTGGGTAAGTGATTGGCTCATCTTAATTGCATTTTTTATTTGGGTTAATTTGGGTTCAGTACCTATTAGCCAAGTTTCAACATAGTTCAGGCCCCATATAGTTTTAACTTAGGCCCAAGGACCAAAGTACCGAGAATATAAGTTTTAAGGACCTAGGTGACAGGAAATGACATTTCTATCCTTTATAGTTGCGAAAAATTACACCCATTTGCCATCGTCTCTTTCGTTCGACTTTCGTTGCTTTTAGGACTATAATACCGACTGAAATCTCGTTCTTAGGGTGCAAATAAGATGGATCGACTTCGTTTTCTCATGGGTACTTATAATCATCGAATAATTTAATAGTTTAAGTGAAATTATTATGATAATCCAGTTCGAAAAAACGCAATTATAAATGGATCAAATATCGATTGTAATGGCCGATTAACACGAAATTGAGTGAATTTGATCATGGGTCTTAATAATTAACGAGAATTAGTGAGTTTAGGAAAGAAGTAGTGAAGAATTTTGATGTGCCGTACGTATATTGAAGATTTTGTGAATACGATAACTGGGTAACAATTTATGCAACTTATGTAACAAATGTGATCACGATAGTAACAGATATAACCTATACAGTAACTGATCGTTGAACAAAAGTAACAATGTCCAAAAACAGCTCTATTACGAAAATCATCAACGATTCTAATATAAGTTTAAAGTCCCGGAAATGTCGATGTTATTGACAGAATTAGGTAAATTAGGTTTATACTGAAATATTACTCCAAATCCAATTCGAAAATTTAGTGGTGGAATCTCACTTCAATTGTCGAAAATTTCGTAATAATCGACCCTAATCTCATTCTAAAACAGTACCTGACTAACAGAATACTGAAAATAAATAACAACTTTATGTTTATCGAATACCAAACCACTAACATTAAGTAACTACAGAACTATTACAGATAACGAATTTGTCCGAAAAATAACAGATCTGAAAAATATATTTTAGCAATAAAATCGATAACCCTAAATTGAATCGAAGAATTAGACGAGCAGCGATGGCCCGACGACCAGCGACGACCAGCATTATTCGAAGAATTCGTCGACGACGATAATGGCCAAGAAACCGCAGAAATCGAAGAAAGCAGCGAGCCATCCCACGAGCGAAGAGCAGCGACGACCACGAGGAGCGAAAAATCCCACGACTCTGGCCGAGAAATCGAAGAAAGCAACGACGTAGAAGGAAAAATCCCACGACTTTGGGTACGCGTTGTTGAAAGATGATGTTGGTACGTGGGATGAAATCAACAACACCGGCGACATCCGATCATATCGGGCGCAAATCTTAGCCGGTTTATTACAATTTGCTGCTATGTATGTCTGAGTGATTTGTAGGATGTATCTTTTGAACAAATTTAGCTTCAGTTGCTGAACTTGTGTGCATGATTCTGGTTATTTCTTCTGTTGTTTGCTGAAAACGCTATATTGTTTACTGTTTTTTTTTGCAGTAACAGTTTAACCGTCATCAGAAACAATTTGTTGGGATAAAGTAACAGAAATTGACATATTGGTAACAGTGAAACAAAACACGAGTAACAGAGTAGCTATTCAAAATAACAATTTTACATGTGATTAGTTTGCTTTATTATTTTTAAATTTTATATTGCAAAAACTTTACATTCACTAAAATATATGAATTTACCAAGATTTAGATAAAAATATCAGTTTAGTTTGTGATTTTCGTGGAGATTATGCTGAGATTGAAGAAGTTGAAGTATATAGTATGAAGAACAAGTAACACTCTTCTTGAAAGGATGATCATGCTTCTACCAAATTGATTCTACTTACACAAAACGTGTTACAAATGAACTATTGGTTGTTTATTACAATCTAGATTATCGACCTAAAACAAATGATTCATCAAAATTAATGACATATTTGATTAGTCTTAATCACAAATGATATATTGTTTACTGTTTTTATGCAGTAACGGTTTAACCGTGATCAGAAATAATTTTTCCGGATAAAGTAACGTAAATTGACATATGGTAACATGTATACACATCACTAGTAACAGAACAGTTAGACAAAATAACAATTTAACATGTGATTAGTTTACTTTATTTTTTTTAAATTTTATATTGTAAACACTTTACATTCACTAAAATATATGAATTTACCAAGATTTAGATAAAAATATATCAGTTTAGTTTGTGATTTTCATGGAGATTATGTTGAGATTGAAGAAGTTGAAGTATATAGTATGAGAACAAGTAACACTCTTCTTGAAAGGATGATCATGCTTCTACCAAATTGATTCTACTTACACAAAACGTGTTAGAAATGAACTATTGGTTGTTTATTACAATCTAAATGGTCGACCTAAAACAAATGATTCATCAAAATGAATGACATATTCGATTAATCTTAATCACAAATGCTATATTGTTTACTGTTTTTATGCAGTAACGGTTTAACCGTGATCAAAAACTATTTTTCCGGATAAAGTAACGGAATTCGACATATGGGTAACATGTATACACATCACTAGTAACAGAATAGTTAGACAAAATAACAATTTAACATAAATTATTCAACAAAATTAATGACATCTTCACTTAATCTTAAACGTGATATATTCACTAAAATATATGAATTGAAGTTTTAGATAAAAATATATTGGTTTAGGTTATGATTTTAATGACAAACCCTAATTCACAAACTATAACAATTCTAGTAACATATAAACATATAACTAGTAACAGTTTACACTTATTGGGTAACAGATAATCTATGCTTGATTTTACTTAGACTCCCGCCCAAAATTCATCTCATTATGGTTTTCCGCCCGAAATTTCACCGACAATTTAGCAACAATTTAGTCAACATAGTAACAGAAGCGCATATACTAGTAACATATCCTGAGAATTTTACAAATCGACCAAAATGAAAAAAATAACCCAACTTTATAGGGTCTATCGTATTTTCACGAATTAAATGATGAACATCAGATGAACGACCGAATGAGGTGCCGCACTGAGCTGCTCATACTATGGGCACTTCGAATTTATCCATATTAGATGTAATCGTTGCCGAAAACGGCTTTGATTTCATCTTATTTTTGCAAATTAGAATCCTACACATGGTAACAATTAATTACGGCTGAATAACGGATTTGGCAGACATAGTAACGAGTTTGGTAGACTGAGTAACAGCTTTGATGACACAGTATAATATACCAAATTATTGGGATCGACCGTATTTTCGCAAAATTAAAAGATGAACGTCGGACGAACGAGCAAACAATGTGCCGCAACGAGCTTCCCATACTATGGGTACTTCGAATTTATACATATTAGATGTAATCGTTGCCAAAAACGGCTTTGGTTTCATCTTATTTTCGCAAATTAGAACACTATACATGGTAACAATTAAGTTTAGTTTAATAACGGTTTTGGCAGACCTAGTAACGATTTTGGCAAAACAGATAACATATTTGACACTGCGAGTAACAGTTTGGTCACAGTAAAAATATACCCAAATTATTGGGGTCGACCGTATTTCACGAAATTAAAAGATGAACGTTGGACAAACGTCCAAACAATGTGCCGCACCGAGCTGCCCATACTATGGGTACTTCGAATTTATACATATTAGATGTAATCGTTACCCAAAACGGTTTTGATTTCATCTTATTTTCGCAAATTAGAACCCTAAAATAAAATTGATTACAAATCTTACATCTTGCGTCGTCAATACCACAATATATCCTACCTTACACGCCAAAATTGGTTGGCTAATGGGCACTCGAATTCGGATTTCGATTTACTATAAAAACGAGATTCATAAGATAATATTCTTTGTCGGTAACAATTTTCTGCATCATAGTAACAGATAAGGGATTAAAAATAACAATTTACCAGGCGTTTATAACAATATAGTCTAACAGCATAACAGAAAGTCGCCGGAAAATAACACTTAGTTAAGTATGTTAGGAAGGGTCTTTTCGTCAATACATATTTTTTATCCTTATCTCTGCAATTTTTGAAATAGTTGGTCCTTTAAACTAATGGGACTTCTGACAGGGCCTGAACGCTTTATAAAGTTACTGAGTGGGGACTGATTTGAAATTCTCCCTTTTTATTTTCCAACACAGTCTGAGCAGCGACAACCAAAAGGTGGAAAAGATGTTTTGTCCATGTCGCCTCGAGCCGTATTTTTTACCATCTTGCTTGGAAAAAAATGCACGTAGCCTCACTTTGAGTTGTATTTCTGACCTTCTTTATTATTGATAATATGAATTGTTTTCAGGTTTTCTTTTCATGTCCGAATCTTCCCGCGTTAGGCCATTTTTGCTCCAATATCTACGAGACAAGAAATGTAAATTTATATATAGGATATTCGACGATATTCGGATCAATAACAATGAAAAACACACTTTTACGGGGTATAAACAATATGTAAAATCATAACTTATCAACCACCCCCAAACTAGCTTTGATCGCCCTCGATCATAAAAGTGGAATAAAACTAAATCAAGTTACGATTTTACAACCTCACTAAACGAATGCTCCTGTTTTTTCTCAGAAAAGCAAGTCGAGATAGTCGTCATCGAATGAGCGATCAGTCAGGCATGAGACATGAAGTAATAGTTCACGATCATATCATAGCACAAAAGCATTTCCAGAATCCTAACACGTATCACTCAACAACTCTCACAAGGGTCGCTCAATTCACTCAAAAGTGTTTAACGGGATCTGTATAAAAATGCTCAATGCACAACATAGACAGATATTATTCTAAGCTCCCAAATGTATCACATCATATTCACACAGTAGATATCGTGAACGAATCAAAAGGTCTTTATCAAGGTTGTAATGGGGCTCATGGTAATAAGGGTGTGACATATGGGATAAGTGGGCTAAAATAGTCAACCATGCTAGTCACTAAATCCTTCCCCGTTCATACCCAATAGCGACAAAATACGACATCAAATAATAGAAACTCGTACTACTATAAAAGATGCACTAAAAAAACTATTACTAGGACTCGAGAAAATAATTCTGAAGATCTACTATAACCCATTTTTTTTTTTGCGAATATATATCATTTTGTTGTTCTAATATATTTTTTTTTTTTGCTCTCCTTTTTTTTTCTCTTACTTTTTTTTCCGATACTTTTTTTTTCTTCTTTTTTTCTTTTTTTTTTTCTTTCTTTTTTTCTACTCGTTTTTTTTCGATCTCTCTCTCTCCTTTTTTTCTTAAATAAGTAAAGTAAAATACTGCAACCGGATAAAACACCGTAATATTTTTTCCTCTAATTAATAGACTCAATACCCCGAAGCGACTAGTAAGCTAACATGCTAACAATGGTTCGAAGAGAAGGATAAAATAACGATATAACACTGCTAAATATTGCGGCTCCAAATCAAAGAATAAGGCTAATAACACTAGTACAGAAAAGCTCATGGGCGACGCATGTTAGGGCTCATGGGCAACGATTTCGAGGCGTCGCCTAGAGCAACGTCGCCCATGCGCACAATTTTGGGCGACGGACAAACACGCATCGCTGAAGATATATTATGGGCGACGGTTTACGAAACCCGTCGCCAAAGAGAGTGGACGGGTTACTGTTGGTAAGCCTATGGGCGACGGTTGCTTCGCAAGAAACCGTCGCCCATGATCTTTTTCACTCATGGGCGACGGATTCTTCCCCAGAATGCGTCGCCCATGATCTTATTTTTTTTTTAAAATTTTCCACTGCTTATCATGGGCGACGGTTGCTCTACTAGAAACCGTCGCCTGTGTTACTATTTTTTTTTCTTATTTTTTTTTATGCCCAACAATGCAACCCAAAATCAATTCCAAAATCAACAATGCAACCCAAAATAGCACCAACATTCATTAATTACTAATAATCGTAATTAAATCAACATCTACATCATAGTCCAACAAATCCTCGTAAAAACAAACATAACGTAAAAAGTCGTCTAACCTACATCAAAGATTGCTTATAAAATGATCCGCCCACAATTCACATACTTCATTGAGCTCTTCGTCGTCGTAAGAGGAGTGCTCTAGTATCTATAAAACAGGATAATGTTAAAACATACTAATAAACATATTAAACTTGAAACTTAAAGAAGCTGATGGTTTTAAAGTTCAATACCGTTGGCAAGTTGTATCATCTCTGCCGATACGATTGCAGATAATATCGTACATGTATCTCATGACGTAAAATCCACATAACTCGCTCTCGTTTGGTAGTCGCGGGAACTAATTTAGAAAGATTATGTGATTCAATATCGAATAATGGTAACAATTTAACACAAATAACACTGAAAATTCATATGTCAAATGCGAACCTTGCATCTCTTCCAAGAAACATTCGATTCCTATTCCGATTTTGGACTGCACCTGTCAGCAACGCCGTGAGAATTGCCCTGAAACTCGAAATTAGATAAAATAAATTAATGTTTTGGTATAGAGTTACTAATATATGAACTTTATTGTATGAAAAAACTTACGCATCTATTCGAGGACGAGCTCTTATCTTCCTTACACCGACGTTCAATGGGAGCGAATCGAACACATATACAGCGTTTGAGGGAAAATCGATGATCAATAGAATCCAATGGTCACTAAAAACAAACGAAACAAAATGATTATTTATAACATAAGTTATAAATCGAGAAAATATCTTATTTTCTTACCACACACAAAAAGGAGCAAACAAGTAAGTGCCGGCAACATGCGCATCTTTGATAATAGCAGCCAGGAAATCAACTTCACTATTTGATGCATCCCCATGTTCCATAGCTGCCAATCGATTCGGGTCGCAACACTTGAAATTCTCGGACTCCTTACTAAGATACCTTAGATAATGATTACTCAATAAAATGTATAAAAGCGAAAACGAAAACTTATAATGACTTATTGTTTCAACGAAATACTAAATAATACCTCAAAAAAGTTGAATAATTGAAGAATCCACACTCACGAACTTGAACAGATCGACGAAGTCATTGTTGTCACTGTACAGTTTGTGGTCTTCGTTATCTGGATTATAGTAGACATCTCTCATACAGAACGAGAGGGAAGCTGACATTCGTCGATCGTCGCGTGACACAAGGTAATCGAACAACTGGCGACACTGTGGTCCCAAACAACGCACGACCATCTGATCGAGGCGTGTGATATCGTTATCTTCACGACTGGACACATTTGGCGCTTTCGCTGGCGACTTTCCTTTCGCTGGCGACTTCCCTTTTGCTGGCGATTTCCCTTTCTGCGTTAACAAGTAGAACGCGCTATTAAACATTATAATCCGAAAATCAGTAAATAGTACTTTATTACCGCATTATTTGAATGTATTAACTCTATTGGCCACTGAACGTAGCTGCTTAATGCATCTCAAGAGTTGTCAGATGCATAGTTGGTACAGGCAGTTCGACCTCGCCGAGAACGACGGTATCAACGGAGACAACAAGGTTGTCTGCCGTAACCGATGTCCCATGAATTTGGGAACGTCTCTCAGAGACAGTGCCTAGACCAACAACCTCTAACGCCCCGTTGAGGTCTAACATCAAACGAACCCTAGGATACTATACGATATTAAAAGAACAAATTGTTAATGTTACTAAGACATTTCGTCGTTGCACATCAATTAAAAATAAATGCATACCGTCACATTCATCGGCAACGGAAATGGACCTGAGGTTTTTGCCCCCTGAACCGCGAGAACTCGGTATCTGATTGGAAGGGTCAAATCCAACATTGACGCGAGCCACTACTTCTTCTTCTCGCATTTGAGCGAGCATAGCCCTCATCTCAGACCTCATTTCCTCTCGCATCTCGTCCTTAAACTGTAGCACCCGGGTTCCCCGTAAGTATTTAGGGCCAATAAATTAGTAAAATGCGACTTCGTGTTTTATGTGCATAAATGTGATTTACGTGCCCAATATGATTTAAGTGAAGTTTCGTGTTTTATGAAATTCGGTGCGAATAATGGTGCTAAGTGACCTTTGAATTGTCTAACAATTTGGAAAAATATAAGCTACAATTTTTGTGGGCTAGATTCTAAAGATTAGGTCCAATATTGATTTAGGCCCAATTTGGTAAGCAAAATTCCCTAAATGGAGGGATATTTTCGTCTAACACATGTCCCATCATCACACCCTTGTTGACTTAATAATTGCCTAAAACTTTCGAAAGCTAAGCCCCATTAGAAAAGAGATCACCGTCCCTTAACAAAGAAAGAAGAAGAACGTGAGGAGCTTGGAGAAAAACCACATTAAGGACCTCGAGTAAGTGATCTTATCTCTTTAAGCTACTTTGATTTCCATTACTAGGTAGTAAAGCATGTTTAAGACTTAGGGAGATTAGGAAATTGAATATATCATAGACGGTTTTGAGTAGGAGAAAGCTTCGAAACTTAGGAAATTTTGGGAAGATTTGGGCTGCAAATAGGGTTTCGGGGTGAGCAAATATGGGTCAAGTAGCTTAGTATGTGGTCTAGAGCTTGAAATTCTAGGAAGAACAAGCTAAGAATCTCATTCGGTAGGGATAAAGAATCGAAGATGATGATAAATGTCGAATATAATGTCGAAACATAATGTCGAAGTGATAAGAAATAAAAATGTCGAGGTTTATGATTGAAATGCATGTCGACATTTTTAGTTTCAAACGTCAAAAGGGAATGTCGAAGTGTTAAAGTACAATGTCGAAGCTTTGTTAGGAATGATGTCGAGACCCACTTATGAGACATATCGAGATTTATTAAAAACGGGATGTTGAAAATGTCGAGCTCGTACATAACATGTCGAGACCCAAGGCAAAGATGTCGAAATGTTACATGAGATGTCGACGTAATGTATATCGACATTGCATGGATGTCGAGATCTTAAATCATGTAAATGTCGAAGTGCTAAAATAGAAAAGTCGAGCTAACTGCCGATATTAAAGTCGAGGTGAAATCTCATGTCGACATTTTATGTTCCAAGATGTCGAGATCTTTAAATCATTAAATGTCGAGTTCATGAACATATACAAAATGTCGAGTAATAGATATAAATGTCGAAATGATAAGGGTAGAACGTCGAGTTAAATGTCGAGATGTAGTAAGTGCCGAGATTTATCGGATGAATAGGATGTCGAGATAAAAAGGAACAAAAATGTCGAGCTAAGATAGTTAAAATGTCGAGTCCTTATACTAAAGAAGATGTCGAGCCGAGTAAAAATGTCGAGATGCATGATAAAATGTCGGGTTCAAATAAATCGGTATAAATGTCGAAACCTTGCTAAGAAAGATGTCGAAATGTTAGGAAAATGTCGAGATTTAGGCTAAAATTTATGTCGACATTTTGTTGAATTAAAACCCGAAATCTAAGTCCAACATATCACTCGACATTTGGGTTAAAATGTCGAGATGACTAAGTGTCGAGATTTCTAAATAATTCAAATATCGAGACCTAATTACCATACAACTCGAGATTTATTTCTAATAATGTCGAGACTCATGGTGAGCTTCATGTCGACATTTCCAATCATAATTGTCGAAGACCCTTGTCCACCATCTAAAATGTCGAACCTTTATATGTATAATACCGAGTTTTATACCAAAACAAATGTCGAGATCTTTCCGACACCAAGCTTGAGGCTCACCCGAAGCCAATTTCGTGAAATACCGATTAGACTAACACACCCATAATGTACATTTAGGGTTTGGAGATTAGCATACTTGAGCCACTAAATAAAATAGCGCACTGACACCAATTTTCATGCCTAAGGTCGGGACTTAGGAACACTTACGGGTCAGGTGACTGCTAATCTACGGACAACAGGTAAGTAGAGGTCCAACTACGACACACAACTTGTTTTACGTGCCTAATTTGTGTGATTACGTGCTTACGTGGTTTCATGACTTCGTAAATTGATTTAAGTATTTAAATGTGGTAAGTCTATGTTGCATTTACTTGCATCTGCATATGCATACTCACGTGCACACACGAACTCGTGAGGAAGGGTCGTGGGGTTGAGTGTGCGTAATGATGTGTCGCATGTACGCGACGAGGACTTGCCGATGTGGGCAAGTGTGTCGACTCGTAGTTGAGTCAGGGGCTGTCTACTATGCTACCAGGGCGGCGTTTTAGCGTCGTCGTACTATTATTTTAGATATATATATTGATATCCTATGGTTAGGATTTGGGCATGGCCCGTGGCGGTAAGGTGCGACCTGGAGGGTGCGACCTGGGGGTGTAAGCGACACAGGGTGGAACCCTGGTGTAGGCAACCTCAGTGTGGGCTACCAGCGTGAGCGACCGCCGGACAGTCGGGGACGACCGGGATCATATGGCGACCTAGGGGAACGATGTGCATCCTAGGGTTCGGCCATCCGGCGTGGACCGCTGTCGTGTTGTCCTTGAGGGACGTGAGCTCTTGTGGTGCATAGTGAGATTAGCCGAGGGCCCTGAGTGACATTAGTCTGAGTACGTTGGTACGATTATTATATGCATCGGCGAGGATTGCCTTTGCGAGTGTTGTATGCATCGGCGTGGATTGCCTTTGCGAGTGTTGTATGCATCGGCGCGGATTGCCGTTGCGGGGGGGGGGGGGGGGGGCGGCACGTGCACACATGCATGATTTCTGCTTACTGAGCCTCGGTGGCTCATTTCTACGTTGTGTGTTGTAGGCACTGGCGATCACGGTATGTGAGCGCGTTTTGAAGGCAAGGCCAACCTTTTGGAGCTTCGTGCTGCTTTTGGGGGTGGACGTGTGTGTGTGGATGACGACCTGTGAGGCCGGGCGCATAGAAGCTTTTGTTGTGCGACACACCTTCGCCGTTGTAGTTAGACCATGTCTGGAACCTGATGTTCGACATGCATTCTTTTGTCTTGTATAGAACAATGTTTCATTCGATATATAAAAAATGAAAAATTTGTACGCGTTTTCGGTGCACTTCTTTATTTGCAAACTCGCTAGGCACGTAGAAATGCGCTAGGTTAGGCGGTTAGGAAGTCGGGGCGTGACATAAACTCGGCCCTCATCTCCTCCCGCATCTCGGCCATCAACTGCTCCCTCAACTCGGCCCTCAACTCGGCCCTCATTTGTTCCATGGAAATCTGGCTCGAAGAGGGCCTCGATCGCTCGGATGGGTTGAATACGCTCCTTATCGTCATCCTTCCCACATCCTCTAGGCCGCCCGCTATGATCAGGTTTTCCCACAGCTCTTGACAACACGTCTTTGTACCTATTAGGGACAAATTCTCCTCGCGCTTCTTCGACGTGCACCTCTATCTGTTAAATACGAATTATTTGTAAGTAAGATATATATTATGTGAGATACTTTTATAAAGTAACACACTTACAAATCTCTCAGCCAGCTCCCGATTCGACGGGTTGCCAAGGTGATATTGACCATCTTTTCCTCTGCTCATTCGGCCAGGAAAGTAGTCCTTAGTTCTATTATTCTTGGAGGATTGATTCGGATATTTCCCTGTCTTCGGGGTGCATGTGCGTTAGCGGATCCTCGCTAACCCAATCGGGTCGCCGACCTATATACCCCGCCGTGCCGAGATGGTGTGGGTATAAGCTGTGAGCCATACTTTGTTTAGCTTTCTGACTAATCTCCTGCAATATTCATAAAAAAATAGATGTGAACATATATAGATATAATATATTATTTTATATATGGTAAATTAGAGGACCTTCTTATATCACCTGAAATTCTGCGGCTTCCCTATGGTCTCTCCACTCCTGCAGTGCTTCCTGATTGAGGTGTTGGTATTCATTAGCCAACTCAGGCCCTTTCTTCTTCACCTTGACAGCATATTTGTGCTTCCAATTCTTGCGAAGCTCACCAGCTTTTTTGAGGACCTTCTTCTTTATAGCAGAATTATCAGGCAAGTTCCAGGTCCGCTGATAAAATACTTTGGTATTAATAGCAATTATACGACAGATAATGAAGACCTATAAAATAATCATTTAAATTACCTGAACATCTGCCCAAAGTACCTCGTTGAGCCCTTCGTCGATTTGGCGCCAATTGGTCACGTAGTCGGTAATCTGTGATCTTGTCACGTGACCAACGTAGTTGCGAATTTTTAATAATACTTACAATTTTGAATTTATCAACAATACATTCCCTCGCCGTGATTCGGAACTATATATCTACAAAAATTTGTATCATCTTCCGCTATAGGGACGTGTTCCACACCAGTAGGAAATGGGAATGTCTCATCACTTCTGTCATAGTCCTCTTCATCATCCACATCACCGATGCCAACAGCACTTCTCTTTCCTTAAAGAACAATATGCCATCCACTATTAGCAGGATCTTCAACGTAGAATATTTGTTTTGCTTGCACTGCGAGGATGAAAGGATCGTCCACATAACCCACTTTCTGCAAGTCCACTAGTGTTAATCCTAACTCTGGATCTATCCGAACGCCTCGTCTGTTATCAACCCACTGACAACGTAGTAAAACAAATTTTACGTTGTCTTGTAGATGAGTTCCCATATTTCTTCGATAAACCCATAGTATGAACTTGCATTGCTCGTAACTTGAGCATCCTTTCCACGAGATACTTCTCTCGAAAACGCAACTAATGTGACCCCACTGTTCTACGATGCACTCCTATCATCTCGCCTTTTCGTACAAAACGTGTACCCATTGATGTCATAACCTTCATAAGTCGCAACAGTCCATTCGGGTCCCCATGCCAGCCATTCTATCATCTCACTGCAATATGATCCGGTATCTACATAAAGTGTCCTCGTTCTAAACCAGCCTAAAAATAGTCTATTATGCTCATTTATGTACCAGAGCTCCGATTTTTTTGGATTTTCGCGCCGTACTGTAGCCATCTGCATAAAGTGTCCTTCGGGAATATGGCGCAACACGAGAAAATGAGCACTTTCCCATAGCTCTCTCGATACTGTCTTGTATTGCAGTTTCGTCAATGACTTCCCTCCTTGTCGTCCAACATGGCGAGACGTAGGAATCCCAACCGCTTTAACATTTGCCAAGTACGAAGAGCAAAACTCAACGCATTCCTCTGTAGTGTATCCATCAACTATGCTACCTTTCGGACGATACCGATTTCTAACATATCCCTTAAGGATCTTCATATATCGTTCAAATGGATATATATATATCTCATGTGAACAGGGCCACATATCTTGATTTCTCGAACTAGATGTACGACTAGATGTACCATTATGTCGAAAAAAGACGGAGGAAAGAACATCTCGAAGCGGCACAATGTTATTACGACATCCACTTGTAGCTCGTCTAGCACCTCGGGATGAAGAACTTTATTGCATATTGCATTGAAAAAGAAACACAATTTTGAAATACAGTGAAGAACGTGCTTCGGCAATATACCACGGAGTGCAATTGGCAGTAGATGCTGCATCTATGCATGACAGTCATGAGACTTGTACCCCACTAGCTTCAGATCATTCATCGGGACATATATCCTTATGTTACTGGCATAACCGGATGGGACTTTAATACCTAGACACTGGCAAAAACATAACTTCTCAGCCCTGCTAAGTGTGAAGCAAGCCGAGGGAAGGAAAGTCCTCTTTCCCTTTTCAATCGGTGCTAGCTCAGGCCTCATTCGAAGTTCGACCATGTCAAGCCTGACTTTTTGTCGCGACCCTACTTCCTAATTTAGAATAATTGGCGGATTTCCGCAACAGAAGTCGCGGAGGACCCCATTTATTGAAAATTTTTAATAAAATAATTTACATTATATATATATATATATATCAAAAATCGGGTTTTACAAAAAGCGTCATATCTACACACCGGGCCGAAGCCCCAAAATCTATCCCGACTAAACTAAACTACGTCTCTCCACAGGTCGCGTCCCATGTACCGCTCCGCCCTCAAAAGCCCGTGGAGTCACCGCCGCCAGCCCGCCTACAGCGAACCCTGACACCCATTGGTGTCGGGCGCAGTCTCACCTATAAAATAAAACCCTGAGCAAAAACGCCCAGTAGGTGGTAGTAAAATCATGCAATGCATATGCGTGCGTGCACTCAACCCAATCCCATGTCCTCACACATGAAATATGCACGCTCGACCTATCTCACATCTCATCACATATCAGGGCCCTAGGCTAGACTCGGCACCCACGCGCGCATGGCAAGGTACGCCATAATCATACGGTAGCCCACGCCGGCCGTGCCGGGTTGCTCCTTCCGCACACGATCTCAACCCGACGGTGTTACACCTCGGTGTAACTCCCCGAGTAGTCTACCACTAACTCGGGTAGACAGGAATCTCACATCTGCCTGCCGTCCCTGAGCCAATATAATATCGGTGGTGTGCACCTCGGGTGGCTCAATCCCGAGTAGATGGGTGTCGCAAACTCCCTCTCGCACCAGGTGCCCTATCGAGTCTAAACCTGACTACCAACATCGGTAACTCTACCCCACTCATCCGACACCGTAAGGCGTCACCGTATAAATACGGTACGTCATCACTCTCACCCGTGCATGTCGTGGTATGCACATAAAAATCAATCACATGAACACATCACATTTCATAAAATCGTAAATAGTAAAACACGTAAAATATTATACTTTATTAAAAACCCGATACTAGGCCGAAGGTTTGAAATTCCAAAAATAGTATTTTTTTTTTTAAATTTAAAATATGGGTTAGGGATGAAAGTTGAAGACGATATTGATTGATACTGTTTTAGGGTTTTTGGTAAAAGTCGGGCGATTTAAGTTGTGCAGTAGAAAAATATCGAGATAGTTAATAGATGGATTTCGAGATGAATTATAACAGATGTCGAGTTACCTATTACAAAGATGTCGAGCTGCATAATTGATAAAAGTCGATATGTATAGTGAAGGGACTCGACATTTCTAAGGTTTGTATATCGACATTTATAGTTGTTTTGAGAGTCTCGACATTGTGTAAGAATTTCGACATTTATTCTTTGTTTAATTATGTGCCACGACATTTTACAATGATGTCGACTTTACAAGGAATGATGAGCTCGACATTTTCTATTTTACTAGAACTCGACATTTTATGTAAGAACTCGACATTTTCTATTTCACTAGAACTCGACATTTTTAAGTAAGACTCGACATTTTCTTGGTATGTCTCGACATTTACATTATATCGACATTTCTATAAAAGTTTCGACATTTCGTATAAGATATCGACATTTTTGTTAGAGGCCTCGACATTTTTCAAGAGGTTTCGACATTTTTTTCAGAAATAACGGCCTCGACATTTTTCAAGGGGTTTCGACATTTTCCAGAAATCATGGTCTCGACATTTATGAGGCTTCGACATCTTTTACAGATTTCGACATTTTTCAGAAATTCAAACATGTTCTTCGTCACACACACATCGATCAAATCATCCATCTCATGAACTCATATATTGAGTCCAAAATCACGTTAAAACACATAACAAACATACCACGAAAATTATAAGAATCATAAAACTTCATCTTAAGAACTCGAGTGGCCTTCTAAACGAATTCTAAAGAATTTGAGGAAAATCATACGGGTAGTAGGGGTTTAAGACCACCTACCTATCCTCCAAGCTTAATTTAGACAATTTCCTAGCTTGAAGCTCAACTTGGGTCCTCCAAAAATCGGTTCTTCTCGTCACCCTCTACGCTTCAACTTCGACCAATTATCAACCCGTATAAAATATTAGAAACCGTAAGGTTATGGAGGATTTAATTTCGTTAAACAAGGTTCTTACCTCCTTAGCTTGTTTAGTTAATTCCCTAGATTGAGCAACTCGATCAAGCTAGCCAAGAGTTTCCATTTTCTTCTTTCTTCACTTCGACGTTGAAGCTTGCAAGTGAGGTTTTGTTTTGCTTTTTGTTTTCTTATCTCACGTTTTTATGTTAGACAATAATGATAATTTTATGCAAAATATCTAGTAAAGACATGGTCTTCATCGTGGTTTCCCTTAATTTAAGCAACCTTGTCCTTATCTCATTATTTTAACTTAATTGGGCCATTTTGTTTCATACATGAATTACCTCAAATTGGGCTTTTCTATTTATTTGGGCTTGAGTATCACTTGATCTATTTTATTACTTGGACTTCCTAAATAATTTCGGCCCAACTAATATTTTCGGCTTGCTCCCGAAAATTTCCGATTTCGTTCGAAAATCATCTTCATTAATTCCGAACATTACAAAAATAATCCCGTATTAATTTTACGGGTATTACATCCTCCCCCCTTACAGGAATTTCGTCCCCGAAATTTAAGTCGTCGTAAACAACTCGGGGTACTTTTCTCTCATCTCATCTTCTCGCTCCCAAGTGGCTTCCTCCATTGTCTGGTTCCGCCACAAGACCTTTACTAGGGGGATGTTCTTATTTCGAAGTCGCTTCACCTCGTACATTAAAATCTCTATCGGCCTTTCTTCATAGCTTAGGTCCGGTCTCAATTGTTGATGAAGCGTCTCACTTCGTAGCACATGACTCGGATCTGGAACGTACTTCCGTAACGTAGATACGTGGAAGACGTCATGGACTTGTGCTAGCGATGTCGGTAGTTCTAACTGGTACGCTACTTCACCGACTCTTTTCAAAATATGGAAGGGTCCTATGTATCTCGGACTCAACTTTCCTTTTCGTCCGAAACGCTTAACACCCTTCATAGGTGATATCTTGAGGAAAACTTGATCACCTTCTTCGAACTCCAACGGCCTTCGTCTTTTATCCGCGTAGTTCTTCTGACGACTTTGGGCCGTTTGCATCCTCTCCCGAATTTTACTAACAGCTTCGGCCATCTCACGAACCATTTCAGGACCTAATAACGCCTTCTCGCCGATTTCATCCCAATGTACTGGGGATCGGCATTTACGCCCATACAGGGCTTCGTAAGGTGCCATCCCGATCGTCGCTTGAAAGCTGTTATTATACGAAAATTCAATCAATGGGAGGTATTTACTCCAGCTTCCTCGGAAATCCAATATACATGCTCGCAACATGTCCTCGAGCGTCTGAATTGTTCTTTCCTTTTGCCCGTCCGTCTGGGGATGATAGGCTGAACTAAATGATAGTTTGGTCCCTAAAGCCTTTTGTAAGCTCCCCAGAATTGAGATAGAAATCTCGAGTCGCGATCGGAAACGATCGACATTGGAAGCCCATGTAGTCTCACTATTTCCTGAATGTACAGTTCTGCAAACTTCTCCATGGGATATGTCTGGTTGATCGGTAGAAAGTGGGCAGATTTCGTTAATCTATCAACGACTACCCAGATTGCATCATGCCCTTTCACCGTCTTGGGTAATCCGACGACGAAGTCCATTGTTATGTGGTCCCACTTCCATTCGGGAACCGTCAACGGTTGTAGCATTCCTGCCGGCCTTTGATGTTCTGCTTTGATCTGCTGACAAGTCAGACATCTGCTTACGAAAGCAGCAACATCTCTTTTCATTCCAGGCCACCAGTAATTCATTCGTAAATCTCGATACATCTTCGTGGCACCAGGATGTACCGAGTAGGTCGTCGTATGTGCCTCTGTCATCAACGTTCGACGGATTTCTTCATCTTTAGGCACGTACAACCGACTTCTGAACCGTAAGCTCCCGTCTTCTCGGAATTCGAACTCCGACGGAACATCTTTATCTCGTCCATCCCGAATTTTCAGGTATAATTCATCTTTCTTTTGTGCGTCGATGATTCGATCTAACAGCGTCGGTTTGAGAGTCAACGCTGCCAATCTCGTCTCAATCTCCTCGAAGTGAATTACTTCAACTCCGAGTTGGCACAATTCGGTATTCACAGCTTTCCGGCTCAACGCGTCTGCGACCACGTTAGCTTTTCCTGGGTGATAGTTAATCACACAGTCGTAATCCTTCACCAATTCGAGCCATCGTCGTTGCCTCATATTTAACTCCTTTGGTGTGAAGAAGTACTTCAGGCTCTTGTGATCTGTAAAGATCTCGCACCTTTCTCCATACAGATAGTGTCGCCAGATTTTGAGAGCAAACACTACCGCGGCGAGTTCAAGATCATGGGTGGGGTAATTCTTCTCGTACGGCTTCAACTGTCGGGAGGCGTATGCAATTACCTTCCCGTTTTGCATTAATACACACCCCAAGCCATTCTTCGAGGCATCACTCTATACCGAAAATCCTTCAGTACCCGAAGGAATTGCTAAGACTGGAGCAGTTGTCAGTCTCTTCTTCAACTCCTGAAAACTTTGCTCGCACTGTTCATTCCATTTGAACGAGACATTCTTCTTTGTCAGGTTTGTGAGCGTTGAGGCAATGCTGGAGAAGTCCCTGATAAACTTCCGGTAATATCCAGCAAGCCCGAGAAAACTCCTTACTTCAGTGGGAGTGGTCGGTCGTGGCCAATTTTCTATCGCTTCAATCTTGCTGGGGTCCACCCCAATCCCGCTCCCCGAAATGATGTGCCCCAGAAATGCCACTTGTTCCAACCAGAATTCACATTTCTTAAATTTAGCGAACAACTGTTTCTCCCGAAGGATTCCAAGGACCGTCCTCAGATGTTCCTCGTGTTCCTCCTTCGTCTTCGAGTATACGAGGATATCGTCGATAAATACGATAACGAAACGGTCTAGGAACTCCTTAAATACTCGGTTCATCAGATCCATGAAAGCAGCAGGAGCATTCGTTAGCCCGAATGGCATGACCAAGAATTCGTAGTGGCCGTACCTCGTGCTGAACGCAGCTTTCGGGACATCCTTTTCACGGATTTTCAACTGATGATAACCGGAACGCAAGTCGATCTTTGAGAACACCGTTGCCCCTTGTAATTGATCGAATAAATCATCTATCCTCGGTAAGGGGTACTTGTTCTTTATCGTGATTTTATTGAGTTCACGATAATCTATACACAATCTCATCGACCCGTCTTTCTTCTTAACAAAAAGTACCGGGGCTCCCCAGGGCGAGAAACTGGGCTGAATAAAACCCTTCTGCAACAGTTCTTCCAATTGCTCCTTCAATTCCCGCAATTCATTCGGTGCTAATCGATACGGGGCTTTAGAAATGGGGGCAGCTCCGGGCACAAGATCGATTACGAATTCAATCTCCCGATCCGGCGGTAAACCCGGGAGATCCTCGGGAAACACATCGGGATACTCCTTTACTATAGGAACTTCCTCTAGTTTTGGCTGAGGAGATTCTTCGGCTTTCACCGCAAAGACCAGAAATGCTTCGCAACCCGTATTCACGAGTCGCTGAGCTTTCAAAGCAGAAATCCTAGGGGTTGATTTATTGTTCGTCTTTCCCGAAAATTCAAACTTGCCTCCCTCGGTCGATTGAAACCTAACTACTTTCTTCGCACAGTCTATGATTGCTCCGTACTTCGAGAGCCAATCCATCCCGAATATGATGTCGTAATCATTTATCGGAATCACTATCAAATCTACATTCAATTCCCGACCCTCAATTCTCACGGGACAGTTTTCTACTACCAGGTTCGTCCTAGTTGGGTCTCCGTGGGGCAAGAAAACTATATAGTTGCACAATGAAGGGGTAGGATATATTCCCGCCCGGGTCACAAAACTGGCCGACACAAACGAGTGTGTGGCTCCAGAGTCAATTAGAATGGAAGATGGTACGTGAAAGATATTCAACGTACCAGTCACTACGGCTGGATTCGCCTCCGCCTCCTCGTTTGTCATTGTGAAAACCCTCGCAGGTACGGGTGGAGGTCGGATCAATTTCTGTGGTTGATTCTGTAACTGAGGCTGACCTTCCGTGCAGTTCCGTGCAGTGTGCCCCATCTTTTCGCACCGAAAGCACTGCAGATTCTGCGTCGGTCGGGATCCGTAGCAGATACCGAAGTGGTTTCGCCCACACTGTTGGCACTGTGGCGCTGGCATCGCTGGTCGATAGGGAACGTTGGTTGGTCCCTGGCTAAAGTTCGGGCGCCACATCTGTTGGCCCGGTCGATTGCCTTTGTTCTTCGGGCCATTGCCGAAGAATGAGCGCTTCTGACTGCTACCTCCTTGTTGAGCCTCCCTCTTTCTGTTCACTTCCTGAGCTTCTCTCACTACTCCTTCAGCTTGTTCGGCTATCAACGCACGCTCTGTCGCTTGCCGAAATTCCAACTGTCTCACGCCCGCCACACTAAGGTCTCGATAGAATTCCGGCTTTAGTCCCCGAAGGAATCTCGTAACTTTCAGAGCATTCGTTGCTACGAGATGAGGAGCAAAGCGGGATAACTCCTCAAACTTGCGAATGTATTCTGCAACTGGCATTCGTCCTTGTTTCAGGTTCATGAACTCGTACATGCGCTGCTCTTGGTCGTGAGCAGTGAAGTACTTTTCATAGAACAGTTCCCTAAAGCGCTCCCACGACATAGTAGCAGGATCTTCTAACACCTTCACGGTGTTCCACCAGAACCGCGTGCTTCCCCGAAGCAGGGAAACGGCACATAGCACCTTCTCATTGTTCGGTACGCGACTATAGACAAACAGATCTTCAACAGTGCCGATCCAGTCCTCGGCCACCGCAGGGTTGGCGGCCTCGGCGAAGTTAGGGGGATTTAGTTTTCGGAATCTCTCCCCAATGATTCCACACGATCAGGCAGTGGGGAGGAACGACGCTCGGATGAGCTCCGATGATTGATTAGATCATGGATTTGTTCTGACTGACGTTGGATTAGTTCAGTCAAACGTTGGATGGTATCGCGCTCACGAGTTGGGGACTCAGGTTCGTCCCGCCGACTAGTCTCACCTACGAACTCTCGTCTCGGTCGTCCTCTCGACATTTTCCAAATACTATAACACATAAGTGAGCACATAAGTATCACATAGTCACGTCAGCACACAACACTTACAGGCGAGGCTGGTTCTCCCGGCTTCTGAGCGGCGGTACATGGACAGTCTTCAGAACCTAAAACCTAACGCTCTGATACCACCTGTCGCGACCCTACTTCCTAATTTAGAATAATTGGCGGATTTCCGCAACAGAAGTCGCGGAGGACCCCATTTATTGAAAATTTTTAATAAAATAATTTACATTATATATATATATATATATATATATATATATATATATATATCAAAAATCGGGTTTTACAAAAAGCGTCATATCTACACACCGGGCCGAAGCCCCAAAATCTATCCCGACTAAACTAAACTACGTCTCTCCACAGGTCGCGTCCCATGTACCGCTCCGCCCTCAAAAGCCCGTGGTGTCACCGCCGCCAGCCCGCCTACAGCGAACCCTGACACCCATCGGTGTCGGACGCAGTCTCACCTATAAAATAAAACCCTGAGCAAAAACGCCCAGTAGGTGGTAGTAAAATCATGCAATGCATATGCGTGCGTGCACTCAACCCAATCCCATGTCCTCACACATGAAATATGCACGCTCGACCTATCTCACATCTCATCACATATCAGGGCCCTAGGTTAGACTCGGCACCCACGCGCGCATGGCAAGGTACGCCATAATCATACGGTAGCCCACGCCGGCCGTGCCGGGTCGCTCCTTCCGTACACGATCTCAACCCGACGGTGTTACACCTCGGTGTAACTCCCCGAGTAGTCTACCACTAACTCGGGTAGACAGGAATCTCACATCTGCCTGCCGTCCCTGAGCCAATATAATATCGGTGGTGTGCACCTCGGGTGGCTCAATCCCGAGTAGAAGGGTGTCGCAAACCCCCTCTCCCACCAGGTGCCCTATCGAGTCTAAACCTGACTACCAACATCGGTAACTCTACCCCACTCATCCGACACCGTAAGGCGTCACCGTATAAATACGGTACGTCATCACTCTCACCCGTGCATGTCGTGGTATGCACATAAAAATCAATCACATGAACACATCACATTTCATAAAATCGTAAATAGTAAAACACGTAAAATATTATACTTTATTAAAAACCCGATACTAGGCCGAAGGTTTGAAATTCCAAAAATAGTATTTTTTTTTAAATTTAAAATATGGGTTAGGGATGAAAGTTGAAGACGATATTGATTGATACTGTTTTAGGGTTTTTGGTAAAAGTCGGGCGATTTAAGTTGTGCATAGAAAAATATCGAGATAGTTAATAGATGGATTTCGAGATGAATTATAACAGATGTCGAGTTACCTATTACAAAGATGTCGAGCTGCATAATTGATAAAAGTCGATATGTATAGTGAAGGGACTCGACATTTCTAAGGTTTGTATATCGACATTTATAGTTGTTTTGAGAGTCTCGACATTGTGTAAGAATTTCGACATTTATTCTTTGTTTAATTATGTGCCACGACATTTTACAATGATGTCGACTTTTACAAGGAATGATGAGCTCGACATTTTCTATTTTACTAGAACTCGACATTTTATGTAAGAACTCGACATTTTCTATTTCACTAGAACTCGACATTTTTAAGTAAGACTCGACATTTCTTGGTATGTCTCGACATTTACATTATATCGACATTTCTATAAAAGTTTCGACATTTCGTATAAGATATCGACATTTTTGTTAGAGGCCTCGACATTTTTCAAGAGGTTTCGACATTTTTTTCAGAAATAACGGCCTCGACATTTTTCAAGGGGTTTCGACATTTTCCAGAAATCATGGTCTCGACATTTATGAGGCTTCGACATCTTTTACAGATTTCGACATTTTTCAGAAATTCAAACATGTTCTTCGTCACACACACATCGATCAAATCATCCATCTCATGAACTCATATATTGAGTCCAAAATCACGTTAAAACACATAACAAACATACCACGAAAATTATAAGAATCATAAAACTTCATCTTAAGAACTCGAGTGGCCTTCTAAACGAATTCTAAAGAATTTGAGGAAAATCATACGGGTAGTAGGGGTTTAAGACCACCTACCTATCCTCCAAGCTTAATTTAGACAATTTCCTAGCTTGAAGCTCAACTTGGGTCCTCCAAAAATCGGTTCTTCTCGTCACCCTCTACGCTTCAACTTCGACCAATTATCAACCCGTATAAAATATTAGAAACCGTAAGGTTATGGAGGATTTAATTTCGTTAAACAAGGTTCTTACCTCCTTAGCTTGTTTAGTTAATTCCCTAGATTGAGCAACTCGATCAAGCTAGCCAAGAGTTTCCATTTTCTTCTTTCTTCACTTCGACGTTGAAGCTTGCAAGTGAGGTTTTGTTTTGCTTTTTGTTTTCTTATCTCACGTTTTTATGTTAGACAATAATGATAATTTTATGCAAAATATCTAGTAAAGACATGGTCTTCAACGTGGTTTCCCTTAATTTAAGCAACCTTGTCCTTATCTCATTATTTTAACTTAATTGGGCCATTTTGTTTCATACATGAATTACCTCAAATTGGGCTTTTCTATTTATTTGGGCTTGAGTATCACTTGATCTATTTTATTACTTGGACTTCCTAAATAATTTCGGCCCAACTAATATTTTCGGCTTGCTCCCGAAAATTTCCGATTTCGTTCGAAAATCATCTTCATTAATTCCGAACATTACAAAAATAATCCCGTATTAATTTTACGGGTATTACACTTTTAGTCCATCTTTTGTCTTACCAGACATATTTAAAAGGGTGCCTACAATGCTATCACACACGTTTTTCGCAACGTGCATCACATCGATGCAGTGTCTGACGTCAAGGTTCTCCCAATAAGGTAGCTCCCAAAATATCGATGGTTTCTTCCAGACATTGCCGTCTTTCGATGTTTTGCACTTCTTACCGAACTGAGTATTGATGTGTGCGACGATATCATTCAATTCCGTGCCATTCAACGGTATTGTAGCTCTTGAAGTCTCGCTTTCCCCGTTAAACAGTGGTAGAAGCTTTTTCTTTGTTCTATATTCTTGAGTACGTGGAAGGAATTTCCGATGGCCCATGTAGGGTGTTTCCTACAGTTGTTCAACCACTGACTATCCGTATTATCCCCACAAATTGGACACGCTTTCTTGCCTTTTACACTATAGCCAGACAGATTCCCGTAAGCCGGGAAATCATTTATAGTACAGAATACCATGGCGTGTAGCCTAAACCGTGATCTGATTGATGCATCGTACACGTCAACTCCTTTGTACCATAGTGCTTTCAGATCGTCGATCAAAGGAGCCAAGTAGACATCAATGTCATTTCCAGGCTGTTTTGTATTAAACACGCTAACATAATGTATTTTCTTTTCATCGTAAGCCACGGAGGAAGGTTATAGATACAAAGCAGCACCGGCCAAGTACTGTGACGACTACTTAAATCGCCAAAAGTGTTTATCCCATCAGTGCAAAGTCCTAGTCGGAGATTTCGTGCCTCGCCTCCAAATTCGGGATACATCGAATCAATGTTCCTCCATTGTGGGGAATCCGCTGGATGTCTCAATTTTACATCCTTTTTCCTTTCCTCATCATGTCATCTAAGCATCTTAGCGTGGTCGGCGTTTGAGAACATGCGTTTTAGTCTCGGAATTATTGGTAAGTACCACAAAACTTTAGCGGGGGGCCACCGACCTCGTCTTTTCTCTTATAACGCCAGGTGTCGCACGTTGGGCACTTATCAGCCGACTCATAAGCTCCCTATAAAGTATGCAGTCGTTCGACAAGCGTGTATTGTTTCATACTGTAGATTCAATGGGCACAATAGCTTCTTTGCCTCGTAGGTTGATGTCGGAAGCTCATTGCCATCTGGAAACATATCCGCGAGTATTTGTAAAAGTGTTGAGAAACACTTGTCTGAAATTCCAAATTTAGCCTTAACGTTCAGCATCTTGAAGACAGCAGACAACTTTGTGTATAGGGTTGGCAATGGGGCGGGGATTCCCCGTCCCCGTGGGGATCCGCCCCGAATGGGGCGGGGAATCCCCGAGATTTTATCCCCGCGGGGCGGGGACGGGGACGATTTCGTCCCCGAATGTATCGCGGGGACCGGGACGGGGATTAGATCCCCGCCCCCGCCCAATTGCCATCCCTATTTGTGTACTTTGAGCATGCAGTGTACAAAGGAATATTGTTGTCCCTAACAAGGCTGTCAAATATGGGAGGACGTTCCTCAAAATCCTCTTGGACATCATGCAGCATATCCTCGATACGATCATTATCGTCGTCCAAAGAACCTTCAGCTACCCCACCGTCCTCCAAATCTAGTGGTTCCTTTGTACTAGTTCCGACACCCGTAGAACTAGCTACATCTACGATGGCTTCACCGTGCCATATCCAATTCGTATACCCAGATTTGAAACCAGCTATTAGCAACATCGCTATTCCACCAGTTCATGTTATTGCAATTACGACACGGGCACGAAATCTTTGATTGCCTTTTTTTCCTACGATTTCGTTCCGCACATCTCATAAATTCGTCAACACCCTTCGCATACTCAGCCGTTGTTCGCAAACTATACATCCAACCCCGATTCATTCCAATAGCCTAAACTCTACAAATAAATATTACAGGTAATTCACACAAAAGCAAGTACAATCGGTCGGGGGCTTCATAGGGTCCTTATTGCTCCAACCTAACCCATCTTAATAATTCACTATCGCTTGTAAATGTGGCTTTGAGCTTCTATGTTGAAAAAAATTCGGCAGCATTTCCCCACAGTTCTCCAAGTAGACGAAAAATATATGAAAAGGATATACATACAATCCATATGTCTACCCGGAGAACATTTAAGGGAAATTTAACCAAATTTGTTATCAACATCGATGCTCAAACACGCATTTACATCCTAAAGCGACAGTGGACGTTTAAGAACGGTCCCAATCGGGGACCATTCAAGGTTTTCTCCTAATGAGAAAACCTTGAACGGGTATCTAAGGTTAAATAAAAACTTAAATTCACAAAGACGAAGGCATATAAATCAAATACGGGTTTGAAAACTTACGTATAGCTGTCCGAAGCACGAATATCACCCAAAAATCGCCCAAAAATCGACAAGATACCAAAATCCTCCAAATTCTTCCCAAAACCTACGCATCGCAAAATATAAGCTCAATATCAGACTCAAAATTATGCACGTAATATTCTCTATATCGAATTAAAGAAATATGAAAAATTCAATTTTCGACGAATTCAAACAAAATTCCCAAATTCTCCAAACTTCACCCAAAAACAAGGACTTACCGTGTTTTAGTAGCTTGGAATCGTCGGAAAAGAGTCGACGTCGCCGGAAAATTTCAACGAGAGGGGAGAGGCCGCAGCCAATTTACGACAAAAAATTCCAACTTTTCCAAACTTCACCCAAAAAGCTAATTTCCACAAAGATCAAGTTCAATATCAACCTTAGATCAACTATAACACAAGAATAAGCTATGAAATCGCACAAATCAAGCTCCAAAAACTCAAAAATTCGAAACCTAATATTTCGAAAAAACCCCAAATTCGAACTATTTAAGTCGTATACCGCAAACTAGGAAGAGGGAAACTGATAATAGAGTTCTTACCGTGCTCCCCAAGCTCGGATAGGTCGGAAAATGTTCGATTCGCCAAAAAATCGCCAAACCCGCTCGCTCGCTTTTCTTTTTTTCGTCTCTGTCGAAATTATGAAGTGAGGAAGTAGGTGTTTTAATAAACGGGTCATGGGCGACGGTTCCTATTAATTTTTCCCGTAACCGTCGCCCATGAGTAAAAAAACATTAAAAAAAAATAAACCCGACGCATTTTTCGCAACAACCGTCGCCCATATTGACGTGGGATCATAGGCGACGCGTGTTTTAACATAACCGTCGCCTATGAGCCCCGAAACTTGAAAATAATAACCATAATGCCACCGTGTCCATTTTGGGCGACGCGTTTTCGGTAACCGTCGCCCATAGTGCCGTGGCGTATTCTATATTTTCTACTAGCGTAAGGCTCAAATGGGCTCACCAATTGATTTGTCGGGTACGGAGTTATTTAGGCAAGTGACTTATCCTAAGTGCCTTTATCATTTTTCGCACACAAAAATCCACAAAGTGACATTGACATGCACAACAAAGCAAGTTGAAAATATTCAGATCATGCGTGACACTCATGAAAAACACAGAGCAAGTAATGAGTTGCTCTATTATTATTATTATTATTATTATTATTATTATTATTATTATTATTATTATTATTATTATTATTATTATTATTATTATTATTATTATTATTTATTATTATTATTATTATTATTTTCTTCTTGGCTCAAAACTCACTTTTTTTAACTGGGTTTGTGTCTCATGATACGTACTATTCTTCTGGAGCAGTTAATGTAACCAGATAGTCATGTTAATATCACAACACATAACATGCAAGACTTTCACACTCAATTCGGTAAATCTTATCACGACAAAAGTAAATTTTTAAAATTTTCATACCGACAGGAGATTTCACTAGTGAAGTTCAAATAATAACTTTCATCGGTTTATACCACTCAGGAATTTAAACACATCCATACCTATAGTATAAAAAGTAGCATGTGTCATCCCACCCCCAAACTAATTATCACGTTGTCCCCAATGTGTTAAAATAAAGCAAAGAAAGAGTTTAGGTGACACTGCCATGAATAATGTGTCGATCGATGTAAAGCGTGACATAAAAAGAATTGATCGCTCCACAACAAACGAGCCACCTTGGTGAACATTCTACCCCAAACTAGTTGTGAGCCTGCGAGAGAACAAGACCAACGGCAACAGTGACACGAATTTAGGATGCAAAAATATAATAATATAAAGGCTTAAAATTATGAGAGAATATAATGCATAGATAGTGCTTGGGTTGCCTCCCAAGAAGTAGTTGTTTAACGTCATTAGCTCGACGCCTTGACTTTCTAAGGTGTGTTGAGCATTACATTGGTCTTCTCTTGATCGACTTCACCATTGATGTACAACTTCAACCGCTGCCCATTGACCTTGAACGTTCCTTTTTCTGGGTCATTGATCTCTACCGCACCATAAGGAAATACTTTAGTCACCATAAATGGGCCTGACCACCTTGACTTTAGCTTGCCTGGAAACAAGCGTAGCCTAGAATTAAAAAGAAGCTCTTGGTCTCCAACAACAAATTCTTTTCCGAATATATCTGTCGTGCCAAGCCTTCGTTCGTTCTTTGTAGATTTTTGCATTTTCGTAAGCGTCATTGCGAAATTCATCCATATAGTTTAGTTTTAGAACGCATTTCTTGCCTGCGGTTTGCATATCCATGTTTAATCTTTTCATCGCCAAATACGCTTTATGTTCTAATTCCATCGGAAGGTGTCATGCTTTTCCATAAACCAATCTGAATGGCGACATTCCAATAGGTGTCTTAAACGCGGTCCGGTATGCCCAAAACGCATCGTCGATTTTCTTGGCCCAATCTTTTCGAGAGATACTTACAGTTTTTTCCAAAATTTGCTTAATCTCTCGATTAGATACTTCTGCTTGTCCATTGGTCTGAGGGTGGTAAGCTAGTGCCGTGCGATGTTTAACACCATAATGCGACAGAAGAGCATCGAATTGCTTGTTACAAAAGTGAGTTCCTCCATCGCTCAAGATTGCTCGTGGAGTTCCAAACCTAGTGAAAATATTATTCTTGATAAGGTTGAGGACTGTCTTACCATCGTTCTTTTGCGCAGCTACTGCTTCTACCCATTTGACACGTAATCTACCGCTAGAAAGATATGTTCACTACCGTATGACGGTGGAAACGGTCCCATGAAGTCAATGCCCCATACATCGAATAACTCAACTTCCAACATAGTATTGAGTGGCATCTCGTCTCTTCTTGAAATATTACCTGTCCTTTGACAACGAGCACAAGCTGATACGAAAGCATGAGCATCTTTGAATAAAGTCAGCCAATAAAAACCCGATTGTAAAACGTTTGCAGCTGTACGATTCCCCCCAAAATGGCCCCCGCACTCGAGAGCATGACAATGTCGTAAAATATCGTGCGCCTCTTCTCCTGAGACACATCTTCGTATAACTTGATCAGCGCAATGCTTATATAGATAAGGATCTTCCCAATAATAATGTTTTATATCGGCAAAGAATTTCTTCTTCCCTTGATAATTAAGCTCGTTTGGTATTATTTTCGCTGCAAGATAGTTGACCAAATCAGCATACCATGGAGCTTGCAGTATAGCTAAGATCGTTCGTCTGGAAAGTTATCATCAACAGTTTGCTTCTTCAATTTATTTTCTTCTGACAACTCCAAACGAGAGAGATGATCTGCTACCAAATTATCTGTTCCTTTTTTATCTTTAATCTCGACATCGAACTCTTGAAGCAATAGAACCCATCGAATTAGTCGTGGTTTTGCATCCTCTTTTCCATGAGATAGTTGATGGCCGAGTGGTTAGTGTGCACGATGACTTTGTTTGGCATAAATACATTTATAAACATTGAGCTAAAAGAGAAGATTTTAGAATTTGATCCGAAAGGCTTGCAATTCAATTTCTAGAGAGAGAAACAACAAATATCTTCTCTCACTACTCGGGATTCTCTCTAAGCTCTCCAAAAAGGTTTTCGAACGAAATCTTAGTTTCCAAAATTCTTATCGATTACTTTAGAAATCATGCCTAGGAACATAGAGTTGATTAATTAGGACCTACCAATTGGTATCAGAGTAGATTCGTTCTGTTTTGAATCGAAAATTGTTAGAATTGGATAGAAATTTTAATTCGAACACTGTTCCATCGAAGAACAGTTTTGGCGCAAAATTCAATTTCGATCTAATAGCTAAATTTTGTGCTTATTTTGACTTGAATTTGATGAATCTGTGCTCGTCTTTGTGATATAAGTTGATTGCGATTAGATATGTACCTGTTTGAAGTTCGATTTAGCAGATTTGATTTGAATCGAAAAGTTACTGTTCGCGCGAAGAACAGTTTAAACATGTTCTGATTTTGCTTAAATTTGACATATTTTGCTTCATGACATGTTTAATTCTCTGTTCGTGTGTAGTCAGTAGTTGATTTCGA
Organism: Craterostigma plantagineum; assembly: GCA_027422505.1. NCBI lineage: Eukaryota > Viridiplantae > Streptophyta > Magnoliopsida > Lamiales > Linderniaceae > Craterostigma > Craterostigma plantagineum. Next base: position 666,554 of record JAPQWV010000278.1, on the reverse strand, counting down.
GCAGATAGGTGTAATTTCACGGTATAATTCATCAATTTTTGCTTGAATCAACGTTAATTGTATTCTGTAATTTTCTGCGATCATCTTAATTTTTCTCGCTAGATTCTTCGATCAGGTTAATTTCTCGATCGAAAAACTCTGGGCGGGTAATTTTTCTCAATCAGAATACGAAGTCAGACTTAAAGTCGTCTTTACTAGGAACGACTTTAGTAGAAAAATTTCTCGAGCATTACTTAGCGAAAATCTTTTCCGACGAGACCATTTTGACCTTTGCGATCGCAGAACTTTCCGTCGAAAAACTTTTTCGATCAGACTTTCTAAGTTTGACTAAGCGAAAATCATTTGCGTCCGAGAAACTTTTACAGTCAACGAATCTATTTTGACCCAGCGAGAAACTTATTAAACAATGCTGTTTCTCCGCGCTCGAAATAAATCGCGATCCAAATTTTTTTTCTCGACCGAAAGATTTTGAGCAATTTTTCTCGCCCCGAAAAATTTTTCGCTGACATACTCTCTCGCACGAGAACAGTAACAGTGAAATTTTTCTCGACGAATTAATTTTTGATCAAACTTTAAAAACTGGGTCAAAATTAATTCTCGAATATAATCTAGAATCAAACGCGGCGATTTGTGAAGCACATCACATCAGTTCAAGACATCAAAACAACAAACGAAGATCCTACATCAACTCGGACAAAGACATGGATGCTTATTCACTAGGAAATGATAACCGTCTTCCAATTCTAAAGAGAGGCGAATATACAGTCTGGAGAAGCCGATTTCTAAATTTCATAGAGCTAAAGGAACAGTCTGAAGACCTTCTCTCATCAATTGAGCAAGGTCCAACTCAGTTCTGGGTTGATGTTCCCGGGGACAACACTGCTAACCCTCCAATTCCTGCTTCTAGGCGACTGAAAGAGCCTAGGGAATACACTACTGAGGAAAGAGTGATAGCAAAAGCTGATCTAATAGCCATGAACACACTTATGCAAGGAATCCCAAGTGATATTTATCGACAGATCGATAGTATTCCAAACGCGAAGGGAATGTGGGATGTGCTGCACAAGATGATGCAACGAACAGAAGTCTGTATCAAAGCCAAGAAGGCTAATATTATCACAGCCTAGGATTCATTCAGAGCTAAACCAGAGGAGTGCTTACACGATCTATACCAGCGATATCTCACTCTTCTAAATGAGATGAGGAAAATCGAAATCTCTAAGAGAAACATGGAAACCAACATCAGATTTCTTTCCTCTCTTCCCTTAGAATGGAAGAAGATATCCACTCAGATCAGACCGAATAAAGACCTTGAGGAGATGGATATCCATGCCATGTTTGACAATCTCGCACAGTACGAGGAAGACATAAGCGTGATTCAGAAGGAGCAGAAGGGCAAACTTATCGACGACTCAGTTGCCCTAGTCTCAGACAGGAGGAGCACAAAACTGCGAAAAGAAAATATCGTCAAGCCTCCCATCCCCTCGGAATCTGAAGACGAATCAGATTCAGACATGGAGCCTAACATGAAAATGCTGGGAAAGCAGTTGGCACTCATTGGAAAAATGATGAACAAACGGTACTTAAAAAAGAAGTCCTCATCATCAGCCAATCGTCTTAGGACCTCAAGCTCGAAGAACAAGGAGCCTACACCTGAGACTTCTGAGGTTAAGACTGTCAAAGAACCGACCAAATGCTTTAACTGCGGCAAACCTGGTCATTATGCCCAAGAATGTACTCTCCCGAAGAAGAGAGACACTAATTACTACTCCAGGAAGCTTCAACTTACAAAACAAAAGGAAGCTGAAGTAGCTCTAATGGTTGAACAAGACCACTGGCTCGAGGACACATCTAGCTCAGAGGGAGAGAATCTAGCTTTAGTGGCCCGTCAAGACAAACAATCCGACGCCGAAGACTCAAACTCGATGGACGAGGACCAAGCATCCGAAACTTCACAAGAGGTAGCCTCTACTTCCACATTATTGATCATGTTAGAATCGTATCAATCAGCATACACTAACATCAAACATGACCAGAAAAGCGTAAACGAAGTAGAGAAGAAATTAGCCAAGTCTGAGGAGAAAATAGCTAGTCTCGAATTAGAACTTATGAGCTCTAGTGCGAAAATAGATGACCTAACTTAGAGCTAAAACCTTAGCGGGACTAAGCATATTTCGTTAGAGAAACATAGCTCGAAAGTTAAGGAACAAGGAGATAGGCTAGAAAATAACTATAATTGTGTGATTAGAAATCTCAATGAGAAAGCTAATCTCAATTGTAGATTAACAGAAGCAACTTCCAAGATCACTCATCGAGAATCCGAATTAGATAAATCGAATACTAAGGTTTGTGAGCTTGTGAATCCCCTAGATGCCTGTCAAGCCGCCAAAGTAATGGTGGAAAATAACTTTGCTCTCTTAGGAGAAGAGCGTAAGAAGCTATATACTAAAATCAAGAAGTTAGAAGATCTTGTGGTGAAAAGGACACATACTGATCAAACTATATTTTTAAATCAGCCCAAGGACTTAGAATTCTATGACTATAAGTATGGCTTAGGCTATGAGAACCCACATAATCTAAAGAAAGTTGACTGCAAACAACTTTATGCTATCTCTTACATGGGTCTCGGACTTTCTTTTATTAACTTTACCAATTCCAAATATTTGAGGAAGAATAAGCCAAGAGACAAGCCAATACAAGGGCTGAAATACCTTTTTCGTACATCGAACTGAATCAACGCGACAAAACTTGGGTATCTCCCTAGGGCTAGAGCCTTGAAACAGTTAATTTCTTGAAGATCATTCTAAAAATGAGGGAGTTCAAAACCGTCATTCTGAAAATTCTCTCTACATCCCTCCTATAGTTAAATGGCGGAATTACGAATTGCCTTAGATAAAGAAAGAGAGAATTTTGAAGCTGAAAAGACAAAATTCCAAAAAGAGATGGAAAATCTCAAAGCTTCCTCCATCTCAAGCATCATTTCTCACGCATCTCCTTGAAAAGAAAATATCAGTCTGAAAAGCGCGAAGAAAGAAAAATCGCCTTCAAAAGATCACACTCTAAAAATAAAAATGTTCAAAATACAAACTCTAACCTTGTATCTACTACGTCGACAAGGAGAGTAGTACCTGAGCTAGAGCAACCAAAGGCGAAAGTGTCCAGCCTAGATATTAAGAAGGAGCCCATAGATGTTAAAGTTACAAGCTTATCTTCTCCTTCTGTAAAAATAAAAGACACTCGTAGAAATAATAGAGCTATTTCCTCTCTCCAAACAATTGCTTTTACTTGTTCTTTAAAACCTATCAACTTTAGAAGCACAAACTTTGAAATAGGCTCCTCATCTACGAAACCAAACATTCATTCTAAGACAAATGCTTCTAGGAGGACCCGTAGGAAACAAGATCCAGCTATTAAGAAAGCATATGGCGCTATACATGCTTGTTCTCACCTAAGGTATCCCGTTAAGATTGAATCCACCAAACACCTTAGGAGACTATCCAATGAGAAGATCTTTTCCTCGATCAAGCCTACCAAAGCATTTGTTCGTACTTAACCTTCCCTGTGAGGTTCAACCCAAATGGGTTCCTAAGACTCCGCCTAAGAATACGAAAGCCAAAAAGGCCAAGTCTCCCACCACGGGAAAAACCCAAACCACATCATTAAAGATGGTTTGGGTTGCTAAATTCACTACAAGTGATAATTTAGGAACATTATCTGAATCTAAGACTAAATCCACGAGGACCCATTTATAAGTGGGTACCTAAAGCGCTCTAATTGTTTTTGCAGATCCATCATGTGTGGTACCTCGACTCTGGTTGCTCCACACACATGACGGGAATACAAGAGCTGCTAAGCAAATACAAAGGCAGACCGAATGGAAAAGTCAGATTCGGAAACAACGACTCAGCCCCCATACTAGGATTCGTCGACATCATTCTGGAAATCTGACGATAAAAGATGTCTCTTACGTCGAAGGTCTCCGCGGTAACTTGTTCAGCATAGGCGAATTCTGTGACAAAGGTTTCCAGGTGGTCTTTCATGCTGACCGCTGCTGAATATCGGACAGTCAAAACAAAGAACTCCTGCAAGGACTTCGGAAATCTAATCTTTACACGATCAATCTGACGTTTGTGCGGACCACGACAGTTGTTTGCCTCATCTCCCAGACTACAATTCAGAGGAACAGCTTATGGCATCAACGTGTGTCTCATCTAAACATCAAACCTCTTGAACGACTATCAACGAAAAAGTTGGTTCACGGTCTACCAATAATTATTCTACAAAAAGAGCATTAGTGTTCGCCATGTCAATTAGAAAAAATGAAGCGAGCATCTCATCATCTTAAACTAGTTGCCTCCACTTCACGTCCATTGGAATTGCTACATATGGATCACTGTGGACCTATGCAGACACAAAGTATTAGTGGGCGGAAGTACGTAGTAGTTATCGTTGATGATTACTCACGCTACACATGGACGATGTTCCTCCGAACTAAAGATGAGACAAGGGACTTGATAGTTAAATTCGTGAACACTACTCAGAATTTGCTGCAACTATCCATCCAAGTCATCCGAACGGACAACGGAACTGAGTTCAAGAACAATTATCTTAGTGAATTTTATCATAAACTTGGCATTAATCAGCAATTCTCAGCCGCCAAGATCCCTCAACAGAACAGGGTTGTTGAAAGGAAGAACATGACTCTAATCGAGGCCGCCCGTACTATGCTGATCCATTCCGGCCTCCCGCACTTTCTTTGGGCTAAAGCAGTAAATACCGCCTGTTTCACTTAGAACATGACGGTGGTTCACAAGTGCTTTGATAAGGCTCCGTACGAAATAATAAACAAGCGAGTACCCAATATCTAATTCTTCAAGGTCTTTGGGTGCAAGTGCTTTGTGACGAACGACAGAGAGCAACGTGCTAAGTTCGACCCTAAAGCATTCGAAGCCACATTCGTTGGGTATTCATGAACGTCAAAGGCGTATCGAGTTTACATCAAGTCCAATCGATCAATTAAAGAAACCTACAACGTCACTTTCCACGAAATGGCAGAAATGGCTCCTGCACACCTCAGTTCAGGACCCGTACCAAACCCGATGGCTTCTGAACACGACAGTTCAGAACCCATACACACTGGTGTGTTGGCACAAAACCAACAGAAGACGGCAACAACATCAGATTCAACGTCTGAAGAAGCACTGAAACTTGCGTTGGAAGATTTGGACTCTCTATTTGAGCCCGTATATCGATCAGAAAACATTGTAGCAACACTGTTAGTGGACCCCCCACTCGACGAGGCCAGTATACCGAGCTCTTCAAATGTCCCTACCTCACCTGATTTAGAATTACCACAGATCAATGATGAACCTACAACAGTAATTGAGGAAGTCTCATCAGAATCGCTCAATCCAAATGCAGAATCAGACTTGCCTCAACCTAATGAACAATCTGAAATCAACTAAGCTAACATATTAATAAAATAAAAACACAAAATATTCAATGTCAAAATAATAGAGAAATAATATGCTTATCACGGAAGGAACGCCTCGCAAGCGTCGATCGTCTTTTGTCGCAGCTCTCTTATTTTCGGGCGCAGTTATGCTTCGCAGTTCACCTCCTTCGATGCTCTTTTTATTCGACTGTAGGTCTGCCTCCCCTTTATCTATTCGCTGAGCTCCCTTAATTAGAAAGGAATCCACCAACTTAAAAGATACTGATTTGCATATCGAATCTGCAAAGGATCATATATTTGACTTTGTATTTCCTTATTTGAATACTACTCCTCTCTCTAGCGAAATTCTTGGACCAAAATTCTCTTCCTTGCCTTGTTTCTCCACGTGATATTCTTCTTAAAAAAATAAGAAATCTGGTCATATTGCAGATTTGCCCCGAGTAATGTTGAAAATTGCAAGAAGATCCCTAAGATTCAAATTGTTCCAAAAGCGGTCTTATTTTCCCTTTGTCATTCTCATCTGTCCGGACATCTATCAAAAAAAATTAAATTTAAACATAAGCAGGATATTCAAGGAATTTTTTTGGCAAATAACGATCGGAAATGCGCTTTTGTAATAAAATTACGTAAAATCCTAACTTATCAACAACCCCCAAACTAGCTTCGATCGTCCTCGATCATAAAAGCGGAATAAAACTAAATCAAGTTAGGATTATAAAACATCAGTCAATGAAAAATCCTGTTTAATCTCAGAAAACGTAAAAGCATATAAAGTCAAGATAATCATCAACTAATGAACGATCTAGTCAAGACACGAGGCATGAGATAATAGGTCGCAATCTTATCATAGCATGAATGACATTTCTAGAATTATACCACGCATCAATCCACAACTCTCACAAGGATCACTGAAGTCGCTCAAAGTTTTTTTTTGTTTTTTTTTCAAAGGGATTTGTATAAAGACGCTCAATTCACGACATGAAAAGAATTTACTCTATGCTTGCAAATATATCATATCATAGTCACATAGTAGAAGTCATGCACGAATCAAAGGGTCTTTCATCAAGGGTTGTAATGGGGCTCGGGTATTGAAGGGTGCGTCATATGGGAAAGTGAGCTAAAAGTATCAAACGTGTAACTCATCGAATTGCTCTTCTAACCACTTATTTCCCTCTTCTAACGCCGTGCCTATTTTCACTCGACTCGTCCTTTTTCCTTTTTTAGCTCTTCTCGCTCGCCTTCTCTTTTTTTTCGCTTCTTTTTTTTCTCTCTCTTTTTTTTTCTTTCGAACCAGCCCCTCCTATCTATTTTTTGTACGTCTTATCGAAGGGAGAGGTTTCTAGTCCGCTGCAATATTACGACGAGAAATGTATATTATAGAACGAGTTCATAACTAACATGCATCGACGATTAGCTCCTTCTCAACCAATAAGCCACTTTTCACGATATCGATATATTAACACATTGATACTGGGTCGTATAGGCTAAATTTGAGGCAATTAGGCTAATATCTGGGCTCCAAATCAACAAATAAGTCAAATAGGCTCAACGGGGCTCATTAAGTGGTAATACGTAAGGTAGGGGAGTATTTAGGCCAATGACTCAATCCTAGTGCCCTTATCATTTTCGCACACAAAAATCCACATAATAACCATTGACATGCATAACAGAGCAAGTTCGAAAATATTCAGTCCATGCGTGTCACACAAGAATAAACACCGAGCATAATGAGTTGCTCTGAATTCATCTCTGAAGGCTCAAAAACTCACATATATAACTGGGTTTGTGCTTCATGATACGCAATACTCTCCTAAAGCAGTCAATATAGCTAAATAATCATGCTAATATCACAACAATGCAACATGTGAGACTATCACACTCAATTCATCGAATCATATCCAGACACGGTAAAATTTTAAAAATTTTCATCATTGACAGGAGATTCCACAGATGACGCTCAAATCGCAAACTTCATCAGTTATACCCACTAAAAGACCGAAGTACATCGATACCTAAATATGTAAGCATATTAAATCTAGCATGTATCACATCCCACCCCCAAACTAAATAGCACATTGTCCTCAATGTGTTAATTAAAAGCAAAGAAAGAGTAGAAGTGACACTGCCCTGAATTTTACGCCGATCGATGTAGAAGACTTTGTTGATTCGTAGTAAGCAAGCAACCATCGCGAACGGGCAACCCCCAAACTAGTTATGAGCCTGCGAAACAAACATGACTAGGCGCACAGTGAAAGCGAGTTTTATTAGAAAAAAATAATACTTAGAATAATAGGACTAAATATAATATATGCATCGATAATACTTGGGTTGCCTCCCAAGAAGCGCTGTTTTTAAAGTCGTTAGCTCGACTGTCGAGACGATCAGGGTGGCTTGGTGTCTAGGCTTGCTTTGGTGTTCAGGAGGTCCTTCAGCTCGCTGGTATTCTCTCCAGACGAGGTGTCCCTGAAAGGCACAGAACAACGTAAAGCAGGAATATTAGTAGCACTAGGTTCTTCAAGGAATACCAAGTTCGCTTTGCCCATTTCCCCATCGTCGTAGAGTTTCAAGCGCTGCCCATTAACTGTGTGCTCGTCCTTCCCATTGATAAGGATTTGTACGGCCCCAGATGGAAACACTTTCTGTACTATGTAGGGGCCTACCCACTTACTCTTTAGCTTCCCTGGAAAGAGACGTAGCCTTGAGTTGAATAGCAAGACGCGATCGCCGACTTTGAACTCCCTTTTTATGATCTTCTTGTCATGCCACTTCTTTGTTCGCTCCTTATATAATTTGGCATTCTCGTACGATTGTTGACGAAACTCGTCCATCTCGTTCAGCTGGAGCAACCTATTTTTACCTGCTTCAGACAAATCAAAATTTAGCTTTTTAATAGCCCAATATGCACGGTGTTCTAATTCTACAGGTAAATGGCATGCTTTTCCAAAAACAAGACGAAACGGCGAAGTCCCTATTGGAGTTTTATATGCGGTGCGGTACGCCCATAGTGCGTCATCTAGCTTCAACGACCAATCTTTCCTTGAGGCGTTCACCGTCTTTTCCAAGATCTGCTTCAGCTCCCTATTCGAAACTTCTACCTGTCCACTAGTCTGAGGATGGTATGGGGTAGACACTTTATGCTTCACACCATACTTAGACAACAAATTAGCAAATAACTTATTACAGAAGTGAGTACCGCCATCACTAATTATTGCCCTAGGTGTACCAAAACGAGTAAAAATATGCTTCTTAAGAAATCAAATGACTACGCGTGCATCATTGGTCCTACATGCCTCTGCCTCTACCCATTTAGACACATAATCTACTGCTACCAAGATATACTTATTTGAGCATGAGCTAGGAAAAGGTCCCATAAAATCAATGCCCCACACATCAAAGAGCTCTATTTCTAACATGATATTCAAAGGCATTTCATGTTTGCGAGACATAGCACCCGTACGCTGACAACGATCACATGAGGTAACATAAGCCTGCGCATCCTTAAACAAAGTAGGCCAAAACAAACCCGATTGTAATACTTTAAATGCAGTCCTAGTGGGTCCATGGTGTCCACCCGTCAACCCCGCATGACAATGAGATAAAACCGAGCTCACCTCTTCGGCGGGTATACATCGCCGGATTACCTAATCAGAACAGATCTTGTATAGGAATGGATCGTCCCAAAGGTAGTGTTTCGCATCAGAGAGAAATTTCTTCTTCTGATGAAAACTCAAGCCTGAGGGAATCTCACCTGTAGCAGCATAATTCGCAAAATCTGCGTACCAAGGTAATGATGTATCGATTAAAGCATATAATTGTTCATCAGGAAAACATTCGTCAATAGGTAGCTCTTTATCCTGCACATGCGAATTATCTAACCTAGATAAATGATCAGCTATCACATTCTCAACACCTTTCTTATCACGAATCTCTAAGTCGTACTCTTGAAGTAGTAAAATCCAGCGAATCAACCTAGGCTTAGCATCTTTCTTAGCAAATAAGTATCTAAGTGCAGCATGATCAGTGTAGATGATTACCTTATTCAACACTAGGTAAGAATGAAATTTATCTACTGCAAATACCACGGCTAGTAACTCTTTCTCAGTAGTAGCATAATTCCTCTGTGCATCGTCCAGAGTTTTACTAGCGTAGTAAATGACCTGAAATACCTTATCCTTGCGTTGACCTAGAACCGCACCTACCGCACCATCGCTAGCATCGCACATCAGTATAAATGGGAGTGTCCAGTCAGGTGCGACCATCACTGGGGCGGTGGTGAGTTTCTCCTTTAAAGTTCGAAAAGCCTGCAAACAATCATCAGTGAAGTTAAAAATAGCATCTTTAACAAGTAGATTAGATAATGGCTTAGCTATTTTTGAAAAATCCTTTATGAAGCGTCGGTAGAATCCTGCATGTCCCAAAAAGCTTCGAACCCCCTTCACTGACGTAGGTGGTGGCAGCTGCTCAATCGCGTCAACCTTGGCTCGATCCACCTCAATTCCTTTATGCGATACCTTGTGCCCGAGAACTATACCTTCATGTACCATAAAATGACACTTTTCCCAATTTAAGACAAGGTTAGTCTCTTCACACCGAGATAGAACAGATGCTAAATTATCAAGGCATGTATCAAATGTAGACCCAAATACAGAAAAATCATCCAGAAATATTTCCATAAATTTCCCAACTATGTCATGAAAAATAGCGAGCATGCATCTCTGAAAAGTAGCTGGTGCATTGCATAATCCAAATGGCATGCGTCTATATGCAAAAGTACCGTAAGGACAAGTAAAAGTCGTCTTTTCCTGATCCTCAGGCGCTATAGAAATCTAATTATAACCTGAGTAGCCATCTAAAAAGCAGTAAAACTCATCTCCAGCTAGTCTTTCTAACATTTGATCAATATAGGGGAGGGGAAAATGATCCTTACGGGTGGCGTCATTCAATTTTCTATAATCTTTGCATACACGCCACCCCGTAACAGTCCTCGTGGGAATCAACTCATTAGAGGCATTCTTTATAACGGTGTTAGGATATTTAGTGATTGTGTCAATAGTTTAAGTCTTGGAATTTATATTGTAATTATCCTTTAGCTTGGGCTTTGGACTAGAAAGTAATTATTTAATTTTTTGGTGTTTGGGCCTTAATATACCTAGGGTTAATGTGGTATATAAGGTGTTACCAACACCATTTGAAAGCTAATCAAAGATCAAAAGGCTAACCCAAGTTTTCACACACTACACACACTACAAGGTGAGAAAGTCTCCCTTTTCATTCAATCAAAGCCTCTTTGATTCCTTGTTTGGTGCATTCGGGACCAACAAACGGTCATACCTCCCTTTTTAGGAACAACTTGGGTCGGACTAACCCATGCGCTATCAGAGATAGGGTAGATAATACCTGCGTCCAAAAGCTTAATTACCTCCTTTTTCACCACTTCTTACATCGCTGGGTTTAGGCGTCTCTGTGGTTGTGCGACCGGCTTGTAAGAATCTTCCATCAAAATCTTGTGCATGCAAACGGTCGGGCTTACTCCCTTGATGTCAGTAACCTTCCATGCGAATGCTCGTTTGTGTTCTCTTAGCACCCTCACTAGCTTTTCTTCCATTAGATCTGTCAAAGTGGAAGAAATAATCACGGGTAGAGTATCAAGAGCACCGAGATAAACATACTTGAGGTGACTAGGTAAAGGTTTAAGTTCTAAAATAGGAGGGTCCTCTATTGACGGTCGAGGTTGTGTGGCTAATGATCGATCGAGCCACTCTAGTTTTGGCTTGGCCGACCGCCGATAAGGTAGGTTCGCTTCTAAGCTTGCTACGGTATCGGTCATCTCCTCGGACTCGTCTCCGACTAGGCATGCTTCCAAGTTTTCCTTATTCCTAAAAGTTTTAAAATACTCTAGAGCACATGTGTCAATACTATCAATAAAGGAACAAGAATCATCATCTGGAGGGTGTTTCATTGCTTTATAAACATCAAATATAACTTTCTCATCCCCAACCTGTAGGATGAGCTTACCATTACCAACATCAATAAGGGCTCTTGCCGTATTCAGAAACGGTCTTCCCAAAATAAGAGGCATGTCGGTGTCCTCTTCCATATCTTGTACCACGAAATCGGCTGGGAAGTAGTGCTCTCCAACCTTCACTAACACGTCCTCCAATACTCCTCGTGGGTATGTGATCGATCTATCCGCTAGTTGGAGGATCGTAGAAGTAGGCTTTGGCTCACCAATCCCTAGCTTTTTCACAAGTGAAAAAGGTAATAAATTAGTACTTGCTCCTAAATCACAAAGAACATTAGTAAATGATAATGAGCCAATAGAGCAAGGAATAGAAAAACTCCCCATATCTTTGAGCTTTGGTGGTAGTTTCCTTTGTAGCACCGTAGAGCATTATTCGTTAGGGCTATCGTGCCATATTGCTCTAGCTTGTTCCGGTTTGATAGCAACTCCTTGAAAAATTTGGCGTACTTCGGAATCTGCAAAAGAGCTTCACAAAAAGGAATGTTAATTTCTAACTTCCTAAAAATATTAATAAAGCGCTCGAAGTGCTTATCCGGTTTTCCCCTTCGTAATGCAGCGGGATATGGAGGTCGAATCTTGACTGGTGGGAGTGGGTCGACCTTCTTTTCCACCGCGAGGGGATCCGGCTCGTCCTCGACTTCTTCGGCTCGCTGATCCTTCCTTTGGCCGTGATGAGCTGTGTCAGTGACCGTGATTTTTCTCCCATCGTCGTTTCCCGTCTCTTTTGCTTCCTCCACTTCCTCGGCTTCCTGAGTTGATTCTAGTGTCTTCCCACTCCTCAGCTTAATGGCCTTGACGTACTCCCGAGGGTTCTTTTCGGTGTCGCTTGGGAGTGTGCCTGGTTTGCGATCTGACACTGTATGTGAGAGCTGTCCCATTTGCATTGTTAAGTCCTTTATTGCAGCCCGTATATCATGGAAACCTTCCTGAACTCTCCCTTCTAGACCCTAGAGTCTCTCCTCCGTCTTGCGATTTTGATCGCCTTGAACCGCCGCCATTTTCTCCAAGGCTATCTCCCAGTTGGCCTTTTGCTTTGTTGGTGGCTCAGTTTGTTGATTCTGAACTCCTGGAGGCTTCAAGTAGTGCGAGTTGCCATACGACAAATTAGGATGGTTTCTCCAGTTCGGATCGTATGTGTTGGAGTATGCATTCCTTTGCCTATTGTGGATGTGATTGACCGTCTCAGGGTCCTGGGAGTGTATCTGGTCTAGCCTTTTATGTATGGCTTCGAGCTGCGCCTCCAACGAGCTACTTATCTCATGTACCCCAGCCGCCCGTCGGTCCAGATCATGCTCAGTATATCTCGCTGGGTAGGCTGTGATTCACTCGATGGCTTGGAGTGCTTCCTCGTCGCCTAACTCCATAAAATATTGTGGGCACCCGCCATCGACGATTCTTTTATTTGGCGTGCTCAGCCCTAAAAAGAATGACTGCATCTGAACGCTCAGGGGTATGCTGTGGTTCGGGCATTGTCTCAGAAGGCTCTTGTATCTGCTCCATGCATCGCTCAGAGATTCGCCACCTTCTTGTTTGAAGTTTACTAGCTGGCTCCTAATTTCGCTGGTCCGTGACAGTGGGTAATATTTGCCCAAAAAGCACTCCACTAGTTGCTCCCAATTAGTGATAGATGCATGTGGCAATGATGAGAACCATTCAGAAGCCTTACCTGTCAAAGAAAAAGGAAAAAATGTCAGTTTTATCACTTCTGTGGAGACGCCAGGATACTTAATAGTTCTGCAAATTTGAGTGAATTTCAAAATATGTGAATTTGCGTCCTCGTTTGTAAGCCCATGAAACTGTGCTCAACCCGTCACCATCTGTATAGTAACGGGTTTAATCTCAACATGATTATTTGGTCCTGGCGGAGTGGCAATCGGGTCGCTGTCATCGAAAATTCCTGGGAGCGCTCGACTTAGTAAAGTAGGCCGTGGAGGAGCCATCTGTTCTTCCTCGTGTTCTTGATTGTCCATTCTTAGTCTTCGATTTCGATTGTTTCGCCGACACGTCGCTTCAATCTCTGCGTCAAATAGCAATGGTACGTTCCTCGAGCTTCGTGTCATGCACTAATAGGAATTATCTGCAAAAGATGAAAAATCAGCGTAAGCGAATAAAAATAATAATAATAATAATAATAAATAATAATAATAATAATAAAATAATAATAATAAACGAGAAATAAAACGTCTAAACTAAAACTCAGAATAAATCCTAAAATTAATAATATAGCTATCCCCGGCAACGGCGCCAAAAACTTGACACGCTCAAATACTAGCAAGTGTACTAGGTCGTGCAAGTAGTATAAAACGGACGAAGTCCGAGTATCGATCCACGAAGATAGCTTGATTAATTCTAAGATATTAAACCTAATTCTAATTTAGACCAAGAGAATTTTTATAGTTTTAATGATTTAATTTAACGAGATAAAAGCGCAAATAATAAAATAGACGCAAATAAAATAGATGAGATAAAAATCAATTTACGACGAGTGACCAAGGCACATGTTCAGCACAAATAATTCCTACGTCTTCATAAATTCTATCCTATCTAACCATCATGAATCTCAGTCAAGGTAAAATTTCCTAAGACAATCGCTACTCGTTTGTCCCGCAATAGCGATCCTATGCGATAGAGAACCAACCCGTATATGTCTATAGGATTGTAGTTTCTACGCACGCATTAAATCTCTATGAAATTCCCCGAGCTTAAACTCTTTCGGTGCTTAAGGATTCGGAAACCACACATACGAAACCGAATTCCATCTCTGGTCGGTTTTACGTAGTGATGTTCGATGTTTATTGTTCTAACCGGTATAATCACTTTGTCCGTCTCATAAACCAATCAAATAAAAATGCATATGTTGATCAGGCATACACAAGCATTAAGCGCAAACATGGAACACATGACTCAATTCACACGATCAAATAGGATAAGAAAATATTAATACGTAGTCATTATTCGGCCTATCATGCCCTTAATCACAAAAGAAACTAAGCTAACATATTAATAAAATAAAAACACAAAATATTCAATGTCAAAATAATAGAGAAATAATATGCTTATCACGGAAGGAATGCCTCGCAAGCGTCGATCGTCTTTTGTGGCAGCTCTCTTATTTTCGGTCGCAGTTATGCTTCGCAGTTCACCTCCTTCGATGCTCTTTTTATTCGCTGTAGGTCTGCCTCCCCTTTATCTGTTCACTGAGCTCCCTTAATTAGAAGGGAATCCACCGACTTAAAAGATACTTATTTGCATATCGAATCTGCAAAGGATCATATATTTGACTTTGTATTTCCTTATTTGAATACTACTCCTCTCTCTAGCAAAATTCTTGGACCAAAATTCTCTTCCTTGCCTTGTTTCTCCACGTGATATTCTTCTTAAAAAAATAAGAAATCTGGTCATATTGCAGATTTGCCCCGAGTAATGTTGGAAATTGCAAGAAGATCCCTAAGATTCAAATTGTTCCAAAAGCGGTCTTATTTTCCCTTTGTCGATCTCATCTGTCCGGACATCTATCAATAAAAATTAAATTTGAACGTAAGTAGGATATTCAAGGAATTTTTTTGGCAAATAACGATCGGAAATGCGCTTTTATGGGTAATAAAATTACGTAAAATCCTAACTTATCAATATACCCATTTATAGCGATAGCCAAAGTGCCATTGCGATTACTTGTAATCCTGTTCACCACTCACGCACAAACACATAGACATATGATATCACTTCATCAAAGATCACGTAGAAAAAGGCACGATTGACATGTATTTTGTGAACACGGAATATCAACTAGCTGAAATTTTCACAAAGGCTTTGGATGAAAAACGATTCCAATTCCTTGTCGGAAAATTAGGCATGTTGAACCTTCCGTGATTTGTGCATAATGTGATCATATGTGCTTTCCCAATTCCCGTATTCTATGCTATGTGTTTTCTATATTTAAAAATGATATATCTTGCGTGAAATTTTTCATTTAAAAATATATATATTATCTATATATATATATTATATATACATATAAGTTTAATATTAGGGGTATTACGAATAGAAATCCACCGACATGAGACTGATTACGTGCTTAAATTTTTTCAGTCTAAGTCGCATTCTTGTGTCTCTTAGGTATTGAGTTTGTTCCACTAAGACACAAAACCACTTCATATAAGTGAGGATTCTAGCCTTTCTATTACTCTCGGCGGATCTATTCTTGAGTGAAGTCACACATTAATTGCTTGTCACTACCTTGTGATTCTCGGCTTCATACTTGTCGTGTAATAAATCGTTTCGAAAATGGTAAGGGCAGTTAGGAAATCCTCACTTGGCCAAATCTAAATTTTCATTCCTTGAACATTACCTTTGGTCATCCATTTTGAGCTTTCTCCGAATTCCTTTTCTTCAATTGAAATCCCTTTATGCCTTCAACCGACGATTTAATGATTTTGACGGGATATTCAATCAAGAAAAGGAAGGGGAGAATAACTAGACGACAAGGAAAAAGATGACAAAAGAAGGAGAAAAACGCACACGAGGAATGCTCAACGCACAACAAACATATCTAAAGAACCTGCCTTCTCAACTATGACACTCTCACAACATTACGACGGAGGCATGGATCTTGCTATGAACTTCTCCATCGATAATCTCGTACACTCGTCAGAACGGCTGGAAGAGGAGCACAACGAAGTGAACTTCTCCAACGATAATCTGGTCTTATATTGAGACAACGAGAAGAGGAGCACGGCCTTGGGTTCGAATTCCATAACCATGAACTTCTTCAAATCGATAATCTTTGGAACCTCTCCAGGGAATAAGAGAAAAGGAGCATGGTATCAGCCTGAGAACAAACAAGAAGAACTTCGCTTTAGATAATCTCTCAGCCTCGTAGAGAAGCGGAGCTTCAGCTTGAGCAAGTGCAGACGGAAAAAAATATATATATTAAGGATGAGAATGAAAAGACGAAAGAGAAAAATGCTGGAGAAAAGTAGAACGACAAAGAAACGGAAGATGACATAAAGCTTGATATGGTCTAACTAAGATGGGCCGAGAAAAACAAAAAAAAAAGGAAAGGCCCAAAAAAGCCCATCGAAAATAAGAGCCCATGGTAAAATATAAATCTGGGAAGAAGGAGCTGTAAGGATCTGACGGGCACTAACATGGACTGGACAAAGGAAGAAGAACCCTCGGATACCCAGATAAAGGTACAACAGGAAAGAGAGAAAAGGAATACAGGGGCACGTGTCGCCCTACTAGAGGAAGATACTACTGGGTGCCCTACTGTAGCCGCCGCAGAGGTCAATCCATCAAGCAATCCGTCATTTTCTCCTGCAGTCCTTAGGTCGTACGTCACCCGGAAAAGCTGGAACATAGCTTCCAACAGGCGGCGGCGAGCTGCTATAAAGGGAGGACTTAGCACATTTTCCATAAGAATCATCTCTCTACAAAAACACTCGCATAGTATTTCATTTTTAGATATTGTAGACGTGTTTTCCATATTTCAAGAGTGAAGGTAAGGATTATATGAGTGTGTAATGTGTTGCTACTTAGTGAAGGATAGTTCCCAGCGCCCCGTGGATGTAGAATCCGAAAGGATTCGAACCACGTAAACCCCTGTGTTCTTTCTGTTTACGTCCCAGCATCAACGACCCTCGTACACCTAACAAATAGCATAGTAACCGATCTACCGCTAACTAAGTATTCAGAGCCCCCATATGTAAAAATACCTTTGATTGGGTTTGCCCCATATCAAATGGCGCCGTCTGTGGGAAATTCGGAGTTAAAGGCGTGAGGAATTTCTTGAGCAAGTTACGAGGTTGTGTTGAAAAATTTCTCGCATGTTTTTATTTTTGTGTTACAGGGATAAGACAAGGAACATGAGGACGCTGATGGAAGGAGACTCCTCCATACCGATAAACTTGGACCCGCGATTCAGGGAGGTGGCAGGGGGCGATACGGCAGGGCAGGACGCCACCCCGGCACCTACTCCTGTTGTAATATCGCCAGAGATACCAATCACCTTGACTGCCGCGCAGTTAGACCTCTTGGTGCGCAACACTGTTAGTAGCACCCTGGCTGAGAGAAGGAAGAAAAGGAGACAACGGAAAAGGGCCCAGCCCCGTGTCGAGACTGAGCAAGTAGACGGTAAGTTCACAGAAGTAACTGGGGAAAACGAGACGCAGCCGCAGCGTCAGGCGACGCCCTCTGAACATAGCAAGCGATTGTCCGGATCGGAGAATGAATCTAGGAAGGAAGAAGAACCCCCCAAGCAGCCTGTGGGACGTGGGGGAGCTGCGGAACAGGTTCGGGAGAAGGAAGAGGAGCCAAAAAAGGCAGAACAGCCAGAAAGGGATGTAGGAACTCCTACGCTGATCTCTGACGAGTCCGTTAGCAAAGCCCCGGACCACGCTAAGGGGGCCGAAGGCTCTAAAAGAAGGAAAAAGGTCACGCTACGCCCAGAGGAAAAAAGGGGAAACTTGGACCAAAAGAGAGAAAGAGCTGAGGGACCAACTGGCGGACCTTAAGCAGGTAGTGGACGGTGTCAGAAGCAGAACCATGCCGCCAAGAATAGGAGAAGGGTTAGTAGCGGGGACACCTTTTGCAAAGGAGTTACTGGTGGGGGAGGTCTCATCTAACAACAGTTGCCGTACCAATACGATGGGACGACAGACCCCGTGGAACACGTCTTGCGTTTTCAGAACACCATCCTTAGTAAGGGCAGCCCAACAATGGTTCAGCCAGTTAGCACCGGGATCTATCAAATCTTTTGAAGAATTTCAGCTGATATTCATTACTCAGTTCGCCAGCGCTCGAAAGCAACCTAAGTCCGACATGTCGCTCTTCCAAGTACGGCAAGGGGAGAATGAGAGCCTGCGGGCATACATAACAGGTTCAACATTGCAGCTTTGGAGGTACCGACGGCTACGACTTCCGTTAAGGTCAGTGCCCTGATAAACGGACTTCGAGATGGGGACTTCTTCGCTTCCCTCTCCAAGAGACCACCGCCAACTTTCGAGGACCTATTGCTGAGGGCAGACAAGTATATTAACTTGGAAGAGAGTAAGATGGCCAAGGCGCAAGAGGAAAAGCAGATAACCACGCCAAAAAAGGAAGGGGCCGTGAGAAGCCAAGGACATGCGAGGCCACCTCTGCGTCCGCCTCACAAATAGCCTTGGGGATCTCCGGCCAGGGCCCCACGGAGGTTCACTCCACTGCGTGCTAATCCTGAGGAGGTCTTAGCGGTAGCGGGATGACACCCAGCCTTAAGAAAGCCCCTCGCTGGATCCTCAGGACCCTCTAGACCTTACTCTAACTTATATTGTCGTTACCATAATGAATACGGGCACCATACTAACAATTGCTATCACCCGAAGGACGAGATAGAGAGACTCATACAAGCGGGACATTTGAAGGAGTTTGTTAAGCGGGGACCTGAGCCCATCCCTCGGAAGAACGAAAAGGAAGAGGGGGGACCTACGCCGAACAAGGGTAAACCGCTGCCACCTCCGGCAGACAAAGGTCCTCCAGGACAACCTAGGACCCCCATCCTAATTATTATCGGAGGTCCCAGTAGTGGGGATTCTAATCGAGCTAGGAAGTCTTATGCCAGGACAACTGAGGAACCCCGGCCCTGGGGATTAGTAGGGCACACGGAGGCCATCGCGAACGTAAAATTCAGGCCGAAGGATGAAGAACACATCACAAGACCACATAACGACACCTTGGTCATCACCACCGACATCGCCGGATACGACGTGTCCCGAGTCTTTATAGACTGGGGGAGCTTAGCTCACATCCTATTCCTAGACTGTTTCAGAAAAATGGACCTGGGAGTAGAGCTGCGACCCATTTCCACTGCCTTGTACGGATTCGGGGGACCTCGGATACAACCCCTGGGAGAAATAACGTTACCTGTCGGAATGGGAAGAGACCCCGTTCGGGTTGTTAAAACGATCAACTTCCTTGTGGTTGACATCTCCTCCTCTTACAATGTCATTCTGGGACGACCTGCCATCAATGAGTTCAGAGCAATCCCCTCTACCTACCATTTGAAAATTAAGTTCCCCGTAGGGGAGCATGTCGGAGAGATATTGGGGGATCAGCAATGTTCCCGCCGATGCTACGCCAATGAAGTTAAGGCAGTAACCAAGGGAAAAGAGGGCGTTAGAGAAGGAAGCGGTCGAGACAAGAGGATCAGGGTCGAAGGAGGGGGACCTACGAGCTTGCAGCCCGAACCAGATGAGGAGCTAGTCAACGTAGAGCTGTACCCTGATCAACCAGAGAGGACTACCAAAATAGGGACACATCTAGGGGAGCAAGCCACGAAGGAGCTTGTTGGATGTCTGCAGAGGAACGCGGACTTATTTGCATTTTCCCCGAAGGATATGACAGGCATCCGCCCTGATATAGCCAAACATCATCTAAACGTCCTACCTGGCACCAAAGCCATTAAGCAGAGACTCCGATTGTGCGGGGCTGAAAGGGCGCAGACCTTGAAGGAAGAAGTCGACAAATTGCTGCAAGCGGGCCACATCCAGGAGATCCAGTTCCCCACTTGGTTGGCTAATGCTGTTCTAGTAAAGAAGGGAAATGGGCAGTGGAGAATGTGTATCGATTTTAGGGACCTCAACAAGGCCTGTCCCAAGGACCATTACCCGCTGCCTAGACCAGCTTGTGGACTCCACTTCAGGGTGTGAGCTCCTCAGCATGATGGACGCCTACCAGGGCTATCACCAGGTAAGTCTTGATTCAAATGACTTTGATAAAGTTTGTTTTGTGACACCAGGGGGAACATACGAGTACGTGCGAATGCCCTTCGGACTTAAAAACGCGGGAGCCACGTACCAAAGGATGGTGGATAAGGTCTTCAAGCAGCAGTTAGGCCGAAACATGGAGGTGTACGTAGATGATATGCTCGTGAAGTCCATATACCTCACTGATCATACCAGGGACCTGGAGGAGGCGTTCAAAGCAATTAGAGGAAGCGGCATGAAGCTGAACCCCGAAAAATGTGCATTCGGAGTAAGATCGGGAAAGTTCCTGGGCTATATGGTGACCCAACGAGGTATTGAGGTAAACCCCGCGAAAGTAAAAGCTATCTTGGAGATGCAACCTCCCCAGGGCGTCAAGGAAGTCCAGAGGCTCACGGGGCGGTTGGCAGCCCTTAGTCGATTTATCTCCCACTCGGCCAAAAGAAGCCTACCCTTCTTCAAGGTACTGCGAAAGAGCAAGCAATTCGAGTGGACCAAGGAATGCCAGCAAGCCTTTGAAGAACTAAAGGAATACCTTCACAACACCGCGCTTCTGACTAAGCCCTTGATGGGGGACGTGTTGGTACTAT
The DNA here is from genome assembly GCA_027422505.1 of Craterostigma plantagineum. Lineage (NCBI taxonomy): Eukaryota > Viridiplantae > Streptophyta > Magnoliopsida > Lamiales > Linderniaceae > Craterostigma > Craterostigma plantagineum. Next base: position 645,749 of record JAPQWV010000278.1, on the reverse strand, counting down.
ATTTCTCCGTAGGGGACCACGCAATAAGCTCCGTTCTGCTAAAAGAGGAAGGGACCTCCCAGAGGCCCATCTATTTCGTAAGTAAAGTGCTGCTGGATGCGGAAACTAGATACTCCGAGGTCGAAAAGGCTGCGCTAGCAGTGATGACATCTGCTCGCCGACTCCGGACCAACTTCCCTCTGAAGCAGACATTAGACAAGTCGGACCTATCAGGAAGGATGGTGAAATGGGCCATCGAGCTAGGGGAGTACGATGTGGAGTTCGAGCGAAGGACCGCCATAAAGGCCCAGGCCCTCTCGGACTTCGTCCTCGAAACAACTAAGGGACCTCCCAAACGTCGGTGGAAAGTGTATGTGGATGGGTCCGCCACTTCCCAAAGATCGGGAGCAGGAGTTCTCATCATCGACCCTGAGGGAAAGGAGCTCCGCTTTGCCATCACTTTCCATTTTCAGGCCTCCAACAACGAGTCAGAGTACGAAGCCCTCATCCATGGTCTGCGAATTGCGAAGGAGCTGGGAGCACGAGACGTTACCGTATTCTCGGACTCGCAGTTGGTGGTACAGCAAGTGAGGGGGAACTACGAGGCGAGAGATGAAAAGATGGTCGAATATGGTAAAAAGGTTGAGGAGCTAACGAAAGTTTTCGATTCCAATGAGATTGTGCAGGTCCCCAGGGAGGAAAACCACAAGGCCGATTATTTAGCGAAAGCAGCAAGTTCCGGACCGGCTCTCAAAGAAGAAGGTGTTACCTTACCTTGCCGTAGACAAGGAAGAAGCAGGGGAGTTCGTGGCAGACATAGAAGAAGGGGATGATTCGAGGGCCCCTATCTTAGCCACCCTAAGAAACTCCAACCAGAACGAGTTAAGGAGATACCGACAGAGGTTCTGCCTGATAGGCGATTGTCTCTTCAAAAAATCTTTCGTGCACGCATACGCTCGGTGTCTCTCCCAAAAGGAGGGCAGGAAGATACTCGAAGAAATACACGAAGGATGTGCGGGGGACCATGCATGATATAAATCCCTCACTAGGAGAGTAGTCATGGCCGGATATTTCTGGCCCAACATCGTCAAAGACGCCAAGGACCTGGTCAGAACATGCAGTAATTGCCAGATGTATGGTCCCAGAATCCACGTCCCTGCTGAAACCTTGGGGACGATGCAATCTCCATGTCCTTTCGATAAATGGGGGATCGATATAGTCGGCCCATTTCCTCGAGGGAAAGCACAAAAGAAGTTTGTTATTATGGCAGTAGACTACTTCAGCAAATGGATCGAAGCTAAGGCAGTGGCGCAAATAGACGAAGAAAGGGTGATCGAATTCCTATGGAAAAACATCTGCTGCCGCTATGGGGCTCCCAGGATCCTCATTTCAGATAACGGAACCCAATTCTGCGGGGCCAAGACGCGACAATTCTGTGAAGGCATGAAAGTGACTCAGAGGTTCGTGGCGGTGGGACATCCCCAAACAAATGGGCAGGCCGAAGTCTCCAATCGAACCATCCTCAGGGGGATCAAGGCCCGACTCGAGCAGGATGGGAACAAATGGGTAGGGCGCTGGATGTTGTCATAACAAAGTGTACTTACAATGGATGCCAAGGGTCGACAGACCTGCGGTGTACAACGACATCAAGGGCTAACAGCCCGCGACGTGAAACGATACCAAGTGTCGACGGACCTGCGGCGTACAAAGACATCAAAGGCCGATAGCCTGCGACGTGAGATGATGCCAAAAACCGACGGGTTGGCCGTACCCGATATCAAAGGCCACAGGTCTGCGACGTGAAAGATGCCCGTGAGGGCGTACAAGATACCACCGCTGACGAGCTGTGGCGTACAGGACATCAAAGGTCCCCAGTAAGGCCTGCGACGTGTATAGGTACCTTAGCGTAGCTGGCGCTATAACCAGGGTAAAAAGGTGGGGTAGTCCCCCACTTTTTAAGACCTTCGGGCTTACATTACTGAATTCGATACGGACAAAGAGAGCCTAGCGCCTATGTGACACCTTTGAATAAGGATGACGGTCCTTACAACCAAAGGCGTGTATAATTTGTACTTGGCTCACGAATTTAACGAGGTGCTGGTGAAGTACGACTAAATTCAACAAAGAAAAGCACGGAAGGAAAAAGATACTTAATAAAGAGGTCCTACGTTACAAGGAAAAGGGGGACGTCAACAAAAGCATACGAAAGCAGGGGAGTTAAGCTCCCCCACTGAAAAACAACTATCCGCAAAAGCATAAAAGGAAAAAGGTCCATTACACAACACAAAGAAAAGAAAACTAAACAGAAGAATCCACGGGAGGATAGAAAACGACGCCAGGGAGGTCGGAGATATCGGCCTGGGCGAGAACTGCCATGTGCTTCTCGGAAGAAGGGCGCCAGAATAAGGGGTTCTCCTCCGCCATTGGGTCCCCTTTGAAGGATGGGGGGAGGAAGTCTCTTAAGGGCGGTAACCACTTCAACGCCTTCGGATCCTGCATGTCAGCGGTCGGACAGAAGTTCCAGCTCGACCGGCCCATGGACCTCCGTTATGCGGACGAAATCTTCATCCCACTTCGCTCTCTCCTTGGCAAAGGAGCTCTGGAGCTCCTCCTCACGCAGCTTCAGAATGGCCGCATGGTCTTCTCTCTCCTTCTCTGAAGACTTAAGCAGCTCCTCATACCGCTTGGCCAGCGCTGTCTTCTCCTACTCCAGCCCTTCCTTCTCATTTTGGAACTTGGCCTGAACCTCTTCGACTGTTTTTTCACGGGCGGCCAAACTGTCCTGAACTTGCTCTAACTGCTCCTGGAGGGACTTGATGCGTCCCTCCAACTCCGGCACCAACGGATTCTCAGAAGGCTTCAGAGACACCAGACCTATCACCTAGGTACCACAAAAAGGAAATCCTAAGACCAGAAAACAGAGAAGGTATAGGCTACTCGAAGAAACTCTAAAAACGAGACAAAAGCATCCACTAAGAGCGACCAAAGGCATACCTTGGAAAGATGATAGGCAAGTTCTGCCTCATTCTCTGCGGGGTATCTATTGGCGAACACCTCCCTGTCTTCTATGGGGACCAAGTTGCTTAACGCTGCCATCCCAACTCTGGCCACGGAGTCCCCAGAAGGAGCCTCAGCCCGATCCTCACCTCCCTCAGATTCTGAAAGAACCTGTTTTTTCTTGGACTTCTTGGATGGTTTTTCCAAAGAGCCGGCCTTTCGCTTCGTTTTAGGAGCATCAGCAGCCTGGGGCAGCTCGGAAGTTCCCACACCCTTGGAGGCAAACTACTGAACCTCCGCGCGGATGTCCTGAGCACCCAAGAGCAAGGGAGGAACCGAAGCCAAGACATAACCCTCGACCCCAGGAGGAGGTGCAGCGTTCCGCTCCCATACGCTCGCTAGCATATTGAGCCATGAACCTGTCATCCCTGCAGCCCACAAACAGAGAATCAACAAAATAATAGCTCTGGAGGAATGATAAAGAGCGCAACAGAGACTATAAAATACCCTCGAGTGAAAAGTTAGCAGGAAGGGGTGAGAACCCAAAGTGATACAGAACACCAGGAAACTTGGCCAAAAAGAAAGGGTTCAGAGGACCGTGCTCCTCAGCATGGGCGTTTAGAGAGGCCAAAGCCTTCGAATTCCTTTTTGAGCACTTGCCCTGGTCGCGAGGAGGTACACCAGTTACCCACTTACCACAGGGAAAATCCCACGAACCGCTCGGGGACTCCACAAAGAAGTAAGGTCCCTGCCAGTCCTTGTCCATTTTGTGATTCTTGCCAAAGAAGTGAGTCTCACCTCCCATACGAGAAGAAATGGAGGAGAGGTATAAGAAGGCACCATGAAGTTTGAGCGAAAACTGGGAAAGCACCAAGTCAGGCGACGGGACGCCTCCGGCGGCTCGCACCGCCACGAAAAAGGCCACAAGGAGACAAATGGCCGAAGGCTGGAATTGGTTTAACGGAACCTTAAAGGCCCTCGACACCTCAGAAAGAAAAAGGGGAATGGGGAAGCGCAGCCCATCCCTAATCTGGGCCTCCCAGAACGCCAGACACGAGGGAGGCGGGAGGTCAGCCCTCTGATCAGGAGACGCCATTTTCACGGCGAAACCCTCGAAAACAAAACCCCCTCCACCAGGCCGTCCAAATTCGCCGGCACGCATGTGGAAGCCTTAAAAACACTGAGAGGAGTTCGCAAGGAAGAAGAAGGAACGGATTTAGGGTTAGGGGAGGCGACGATCCGGAAAACACCACCAAACTCCAAGAATCGGCCGGCGAACCCGCGGAATCGGCCCCACCTACAGGAACAGAGGCCATCGAAGAAGCAGTAGCAGAGCGAGTACGCGGACGATTTGTCGGTCGCGGCGCAACAGCGCAGGCGGCTGGTTGGGAAGAGGGCTGCGAAGAGAGAGACGCAGGCGACGAATCAGAAGAAATCGATTGGTGGGACGGAGCAGGGGAAGACCGAGTTTTTTCCGAATCTGAGGTTGAAGAAGCCATAACCACGAGAGATGAAGATGAAATAGAAATGGAGAAAGAGAGAGACGCACATGTGCCGTATCGAAGTAACCCTTCAGAAAAATAACCTAAGGAGCTTCCAGAAGCCACCCTTAAAAAAGAAGCGGTTCCCGAGGTACTGAAAAGGAGCAGTAAAGGACACGTCCTTTCAAGAAATTAAGACAGGAGAGCCCCAAGGGGAGATAAGGTCTAGTTTGTTTACTCTAATTCACTTTTGTCCCCAAAAATAAATTAGAGTAGGGGAGTGGTTGATATGGTCTAACTAAGATGGGCCGAGAAAAACAAAAAAAAAAAAAGGAAAGGCCCAAAAAAGCCCATCGAAAATAAGAGCCCATGGTAAAATATAAATCTGGGAAGAAGGAGCTGTAAGGATCTGACGGGCACTAACATGGACTGGACAAAAGAAGAACCCTCGGATACCCAGATAAAGGTACAACAGGAAAGAGAGAAAAGGAATACAGGGGCACGTGTCGCCCTATTAGAGGAAGATACTACTGGGTGCCCTACTGTAGCCGCCGCAAAGGTCAATCCATCAAGCAATCCGTCATTTTCTCCTGCAGTCCTTAGGTCGTACGTCCCCCGGAAAAGCTGGAACATAGCTTCCAACAGGAGGCGGGGAGCTGCAATAAAGGGAGGACTTAGCACATTTTCCATAAGAATCATCTCTCTACAGAAACACTCGCATAGTATTTCCTCTTTAGATATTGTAGACGTGTTTTCCATATTTCAAGAGTGAAGGTAAGGATGAGTGTGTAATGTGTTGCTACTTAGTGAAGGATAGTTCCCAGAGCCTCGTGGACATAGAATCCGAAAGGATTCGAACCACGTAAACCCCTGTGTTCTTTCTGTTTACGTCCCAGCATCAACGACCCTCGTACACCTAACAAATAGCATAGTAACCGATCTACCGCTAACTAAGTATTCAGAGCCACCATATATAAAAATACCTTTGATTGGGTTTGCCCCATATCAAAGCTTATTTTTCCAAACGTTATCCTTCCCTTCAAAGTCAGACCCAAATTTAAAATCCCTCAAAGTCTTTTTGATTCCAAATCGACGGTCTATTGCAAAGGCAAAATGATTAAAAGCGCCTCGATCACAGGTATTCTGACTTAATATGACATGTGTTGACTTGAGCGATATAAATATAAAATCCCTAGTCAATGAAATTAAAAGAGTGCTACAGTGAACCCAGTGAGAGTTGTCGAAATGGATCATTCTTTGAACCTGGGACTTCAGTTTGCTGACTTGACTTGACGGCATCAAATCTTTCAATTGTCGTATGGATTTTCAGGCGTGACAATGATCGTAGAAAAATAATTCGACCCCATAGTATTAATAATATTAATATGCATACGAAAAATAAAAAGTAATAAATAATAATAATATTGTATTTAAAGAACACACATTCTGACATGCAATAGATATTTGCATTCGAATTGAAATGATAAAAACGCGAATACTTGTTCGCTCACACCCTTGTGCGAAATCACAAGTTACATGTATAGGGGAACATGTATCTAGGCTACCTGATAAATAGCATGTTTCTAATAAGTGTCTCTTTGATTTATTTATATGCTTATTTGATGAATCAATTGAGATACATTATTTGAGGGGGAGTATTTACAAAATTTATGTCTTGAGCTCCAAATATTTTTTGTGTTCTTCTCTAAGTGTTGCAAATATCGATCTAAAATCATCCATACCACGCACTTCAATGAGAAGAACTTCACGAATTTACAGGATTTGGTGCACACGACATTTGTTTAAATTTTGGTTGATTAAATATTTGGATAGTCAACGTGTTTTATGAATTTGATTTTAACCAATCTATCTCGACTTTTTTTTCAGGGGAAACAAATAAAATAAAAATAATTTCTTCCAAAAGTAACTCTAATATTTTCGACATCTGTTGCTTTAAGTCTTGCAGGTTTATAAAATGAGAAGACGGAGCCAGATGTCATCAAACAGAATTACATGGAGTTAATTGCATTTATTTTCACTTATAGGGGAGCAATTGTTTGATTTACTCGAAAATTTTGGATCAATCTGAAAACACAGAGAACCTTGATATCGAGAAATTGGGCAAAATTCGTCATTTTCCTTTACGGATTCTCGAGAGAAAATTTATTTGGAACCAAGTTGTAATTTTTGTTTGCATACTATCGAGCGAAAATTAAACAGGAACTAAAGGAAATTCCTCGATCGAAGTTTGTCGCAAGGAAAATTAAACAGTACCATAGGAAATTTCTCGATCGTAAGTTTCTCGATCACAAATAGTAACGGGCCTAACTATTCTTAAGTGTCGAAAACGTCTAATCAACCCATTAAAGAAATTAATGCTTGCAGTCAAAAAATTCCTAAAATACACTCAAAACCCTCAAATCGCAAAATTCAACAGTCAAAATTCTCGTGCGAAAATCGTTTTCTCTCAAAAGACGAACGCAGAAAATTCTCTAATCTTTCGATTTTTCTTCCTCGTCTTTAAGAGGTAGATCCGACATTCTTTAGGGGTTTCATTGTATTAGAACTCGTTTATATCTACTTTCTGCAATCTTTCGCCTGATTATGTGATAATTTCTCGTCTGTTCTTAATATGGAAACTCGAATGCTAGTTTGCAGTGTTTTAAGACCAGTTTCTATGCATAATCTAGGTTAAAAACTGCGTAATAAGATAGTTTAGAAGTTTCATGAACGGATGGTAGATTACTTCGACTTTCTGTGTTCGGTTGGAAGATAGACTAAAACTGGATTTTAAACATTTGAAGGCGTCGAAGAACTTTCTCGCTCGCAAACAGTAATAATCGAATTTTAATTTGATTGCGTTACTGTTTGCTTCGTAAAAGATTCTCGAACGCAAAACTTGTTGACTTAGTCGTTTAGATAAATGACGTAGATCGAAAAATAATTAGCATTGAGAAATTTCGGTTTGATTTTATTCGAGGGCAAAGATTACTGAACGGAACAGATTAAATAGACATCTTTAAAGTTTTCGAGTGCAAAACTTACCATCGCAAATAATAATTTCGATTTGTATTTGAGGTCGAAAAATTTAGCGGCGATGAAATTAATTTTTCGACGATAAAAATTTTCTATCGTAAAAACACGCAGCGACAATTTTGGTCGATCAAAAATTTTCTCGATGTTTGACTTAGCTTCTCGTTGACAATTTCCTCGATCGTAAAATTTCACAGCGAAAAACTATTTTAAAATTGAAATCTTTCTCGCTCGACAACTTTCACAGCGAAAATTTTATTCATGAGTGAAAAAATTCTCGATAAATTTACGCGGAAATTGATTTTCTCGATCGTAAATTTATCCGAAAATTTTTCTCGATCGAAAAATTTCTCGGCTACAGTATCACACGTTAAGTTCAACACTTGGAAAATTTTCTAAGTCCTTTTCACTGTAGCTCCCCTTAGCGAATAAAATTTTTCTCGATAACAAATTAACACAAAGAATTGTATTCAAAGAAATTGCACTTAGAAAATTAATTGAGAATTTCAATTCTCGCGCGACAAAAAGAACGGAGTGCACAGTACTTAAACACTTAGAAATATTTTGAACACTTTATCGAACATACATGCTTATGTTGAATTCAATTTACTTCTTTAATATTGACTCCGTATGATCTATGTGCAAAATCCATAATGTCAAACATAATATGACATGATCCATTTTTATGGTTTGATAAAGTCTAACTTTGACTCAAATTATAATTCTTGAACTAATAATTTACATTTCATGTGTATATTCAGATGGATCACTATCCCACATACAATCACATTTATGAAAAGGTCATGTACCTCTATATACACGACACCAACTTCCAGCTCGACGTTCTTTCGGTGTCCTGACGAGATAATGGTGTCTATACTACAAGACCATCCCCTGTCGCATGCACTGACGGTGACGGCCTCAGTGCCTATGGTGTACCTTCAACAATGGGGAATGATCAAGAGCCATGTTGTTGAAGGGGCGTACAGCTTTACAACGGTGGTAGGGACGAGGCACGTCAACATGAACAAGAATGACTTCGGTCTTATCCTCGACCTCCCCTACAGCCCGAATTATGACCCTCTTTCAACTGATGCCGAGCTAGTGTATGACTTCATCCAAATGGGATACCGTCCACCGTTCACCAAACTCGCACAAATGCAGAGCAACCACATCCGTAGAAGACATCGTTTGGGATTTTCAACAAGAGTCTATCCCCGAAGCCCGCCGGCTTCGACAAAGGCAACGGCAACATTCTGAGGATTTTCCATGGAATCATCTTCTCGTGAAGTTACGATTTCGCTCAACTGATCTGGAATGATCTAGCCGAGTAGATCAGACAGAAGGAAAATAAACGCTCGAATAATGTGCCGTACGCCCGGTGGTTCTCCGTCATCATCCGACAATACATGGAGTTGCACGAGCAGAACATCCCTCATCTACCTCCTGGAGGGAACTACCAACCATCGAGGCTAAATTTATTTCACCACCCCAAACTAACGGATTTGGACCAGCCGTCAATGGCCATACCGTTCTAGTTGCTACGTCTCGCCGACCCCTCGGGAGATGTCTACAAACTCTACTGCTGAGAGAATTATCTGACGGAATAGATGATCAGAGGGCCCCCGACTGATTTCACAGTCAGCCCTCACCAACAACAAAGCCCTGAGGACACGTTGATCGATACAGTGGCTCAGGAGCTTGAACATGAGCCCTCAATACAAGAAACTCAGCAATCAGATCTTGAGGTCATGATGATAGATGAAGTGCCCTTGAAATGGAAGCTGAAGAACAAAACCAGGAGCTCCAGATAGAAGTGCCCGTACATGTAGTCATGCTCGAAGAGCCTATGGAGGAGGTTCTTCAACAAATAGCACAGACCGAGACAAAAATAGGGCAAAGCTTACTTCCACACGTGACGGAACAGGCTCATGAGGACGTCGTACGCGACCCATCCCCTCATACAGCCATCTCATCCGATACTGAGTCCGATGAGGAGAGCAGACTTATAAGAAGGACTCTAAGGCAACTAAGCATTCAACTCGAGTCCCTCTTTCCCACCGTCACCACCACATCAGACACGACTCCAATCATCACTTCAAGCATCATGGCCGAGATATCCACTCCTACTACTAGCGGCCTCGACGTCGACATGTCTGATGTACAGGTTCACTCTGAGCCTGTCACAACATCCAGACGTGAATCTTATAGATTCAACTCAAAGATTGGATGTAAGTCACCAACAGTCACAATCTCAAGTGACTGCGAGCCAACCTGAGGAGTCGGTGTTAGCTCAAGGGTTGATAACAGGCGACATCAGTCGTCCTGGACCATCCACAATGGAGGCATCCACTCCGTACGTGACTGAAGACATACTTCAGGCCGCTCTCACTAACGTGCTGAAGTATCTTGAAGAGAAAATTATGGAGAGCGTGACTGAAGACAGACTTCAATGCCATCGAGACGTCCCGCCAAGATCGTGGGAAAGCACCCGTCTCGGAGCCGTCTTAATCACAACCCATCCTCACACCCACTGAACCCATATTATCCTCACAAACCCCAACATCCATCCTCACCCGCAACCTAATAAATCCTGCCACCGTACCCATCAGCGAACTCCACTCAATTCTGGTCGCCAATGTATTGGAATTGACCACACGAATGCCGGAAGAAGAAGATCTCTTCTGTCGTCTCGTTGATCGTCCTGACCCATCAGAAACATGCCGCGGCAAAGGCTCCCACTCCAAACACCGACTTGACGACCCAGATGATCAGGGCCGTCCTGAGGGGGAGAAGAGGCCAAGGATAATCACAAGGGGTCAGAGACAGAAGAGGCCGCACCACCACTCTAATCCACATCGACCCACCATCCTTTCACCTAAGGACGCCTCCGCCCACACCACCGACTCTGGCAAGCCACTTGCTTTCGGAAGAAGAAGCAAGTGCAGCTATGCTCGTAGCATTGGCGCAAACCCAAGCTACTCCCTCGGTTGCTCCAGACCAACCGAGCTCTTCAGGACATGGCGTCAACCCACACGAGGTCCTAGACAAATACATATTCGAAGGATAGTGGATGACCCATTCCATGGATGAGCATCAAGTACAACTGCTCAAGGAAGTTCGACAAATTTTGCAACAAGCTTCGGTGGACCTCGTGCTAATAGAAGCCGACGAACTTCAAAAAGGTGTAGACCATGAACAAGACCCCACATGGCTTCCAAATTTGATCATGCAACGAGCGGTTTCCCCCACAAGACAAATGCCAGGGACCATTCGGATCGACATGCCGTGGGAGAACATTCGAATAGAGATACCCTTCCTTGAAGAAGTCCGTGAGAACATTTGGACGTCACCGGACAAAGTCAGGAAGCCGAATGAGTTTGAGCTGAGAGGGTTTTCTCACTGGGTTCAGCAAAAGCGAATGACTTATCTTGGATGCTTACCATCTCGGACTGGATGTAAGGATGAAGATGACTAAGGCACAAGCAAAGAACCACTATAAGAGTCTATCTCCCATCTGCCAGCTACTAAACGTCTACTGCGCCAAAGGAGGACTTCCAACCCCATTCTATATAGTTGAGAGAGTCGACAGAACTCGAGACGAACTCAGCGCGAGAGCGACGTACCCGACCTTCCTTACGAGGAGGTGTACCGACTCTACCAGTTCTACGTAGAGAAGTACAAAGGTCCTCAAGGCTTTGTGGAGAAAGAAGGACTCAAGGGACTCTATGGTTCATGATGCGACAAGTCAAGTACTTCGCCGCACAAGACCTTCAGATGGCTCTGGAGAGCAACATGAAGAAGGTTAACATGGCCGCTCCACTCAACAAAGGACCTGAGATCGAAAGGCTTCCCAACAATCACGTACACATCAGTTCAGTTCTTGGTGTCACCTACAACAATCCGATCGTGAAGAAGACTGGGATGATGCTGAAGACTGAGATACACAAATTCTGTGATGGGACGCTCAAGGTCATCAGAAGAAATATAGAGCAGGGGTTGGAAAGCATTAATAGAGAGACGATGCTGAGTGTCAGGACCCGTCGTCCCGCCCTGGTATTCCGTTCTAAATGTAAGTGTTAATGCTTTGTTATCGTGCGAGTACGTAAAAATGCGAATAAAATTTTTCATTTTAAACGTGCATGCGGAAGTCTTATATACATGTCAAAGAATATTCGTAATTCGTTCTACAAATCATCGAAATCGTGTCTACACAAAATACAAGTGTATGTGTGTGCAGCCAAAAGCTCCCTATGCGCCCGGCCTTCACAGGTCGTCATCCATACACACACTCCCACCTCAAAAGCAGCCGGATAGCTTCAAAAGACTGGCCTCGCATAAAGTTCGGATCACGTACCGTGATCGTCTGTACCTACAAAACGTAACATAAACAATGAGCCACGAGGCTCAGTAAGCGGAAATTACGCATGTATGCACATGTCCTAACGATCGACTTCTTGTGTCTAAAAGGTCGTTTGATTGTTCCACTAGACACAAAGTCACTTTACATGCGTAAGGATTCAAGCCTTGTTCCTTTTTTTTTTCTTTGGATCTACTTCTCGAGTGAGTCACACATCAATTACTTGTCTTACCTAGTGATTCTTGGTTTCATACTCACCTTGCGTCAGATCGTTAGGAAAATGATAAGGGAGCTTAGGATATTCCTCACTCGGCCTTATATAATTTTTCCCTCACATTAGCCCTTAGTCATCCACTTGAGCCTTCTCCGATGTCCTTGTCATCCTTTGAAACCCATTCCAAGCCTTCAGCCGAATTCAACACTCTTCGAATGGTTGCTCAAACGAGAAAAGTGGCATGGTTCCTGCTGGCGAACGTCTCCAACGATAATCTCGTACGCTCGTCAGAACGGCTGGAAGAGGAGCACCACGAAGTGAACTTCTCCAACGATAATCCGGTCTTATATCGGGAAACGAGAAGAGGAGCGCAGCCTCGGGTACGAATACCATAACCGTGAACTTTTCCAAATAGATAATCTCTGAAACCTCTCTAGGGACTAAGAGAAGAGGAGCACGGTATCTGCCCGAGAACCAACAAGAAGAACTTCGCCGACGATAATCTCCTATAGCCTCGTGGAGAAGCGGACTTCAGCTTGAGCATAGCATAACAAGGGATAGTTCTTAAAAGAAAAGGAGGGATAATTGATTGAAAAACAGAAAGACGCCGAAAAGAAAGGAAACGGACGCGTAGAAATGGAAGATGACAAAGAGATGAGCTCACTTCCCTCTAAATTCTTTCCCTTCTAAGTCCTAGCTTGGGTCTCTCTCGCTTGGATGACAAACTAAAACCTTTACACCCTTTGATTCCAATCGACGGTCTCTCGCTTGGGTGAAATGATTAAACACGCCTCGATCACAGTAAATTGACTTGAAACTGCTTGTGTTGACTTGAGTGATAAAAATATAAACATCCCAAGATAGAAATTATTGAGAGCAAGAGCGAACCTAGTGAGAGTTGTCGAAATGGAGCAGTCTATGAACTTAGGACTTTAGTTTGACGACAAGACTTGACGGCATTTTCTCTTTCAAATGTCTCGTAAAATTTTAGGCTTGACGATTGATCGAAGCAAAATAATCTGACCCCATACTATAATAATAGTAAAATACGAAAAAATATATATAATAAATTTATATATATATATATGTAGGTAAATAATAATAAAAAAATATATATGAAAAATGAAAATGAAAAATTTAAACTCATATACTTCGTACATTTTGACATGAAATGTTATGTTTCATATGCGTTGAATTGAATAAATGCGAATTTCTTTAGGATATCGCACATTCTAAATGCAATTTTAGATTGCATTGGTACTAAATTGTTTAAATGCGATAATTTTTTTTTTTTGCTTCCACCCTCACACAATATTTTGAAGTACATGTTTTCGGGGACCATGGGACATGTATACTACTTACTTGTAAAATTTGTGTGTTACATGCTCGTGACCTGAATTGATTTAATATGCTTGCATAATTAGTCAATTCTTGCGCATTATCTGAGGGGGAGAAAATAAAAATCGTGGATTAGCTCCAAATATTCCTGACGTTTTTCTCTAGGTGTATCAGATTCCTTCAAACAAAATTACGGAGTGAGAACGTCGACACTACAAAGAGAGGAGCTAGACACAAGACAAATATTTCAAAGATAAATTGCCAAAAATAATTGTTGATTAACTCCATTATTACTAACGTTTATCTCTAAGTGGTACAGATTTTAAACTTCTGCCAGGGGAGCTAGACGTTACTACACAGAAAATACAGAGAGTTAATTGCATTTATTTTAATTACTAAGGGGAGCCTTACATTGGGTTTTATTTTGAAATAGGGGTCAATCTGAAATTCCTTAGAAAACTTACCATCGAGAAACTGAATATTAGATTTAATTCGCAGTCTAAAGTTTCTCGATCGTAAACAGTGTCGGGATCGATTTTGATTAACCGAAATAATTTGCGATCGAAAAATTAGAATTTTTCGTGTGCAAATAGTAATGGGCCTGATCCCTTATATCGCAAAATGTCAAATCACAAGCCGGCAACAAATTAATGATAGCTAATAAAAGTTTAACTATTGTCAGTCGAAAACTTCTTCTCACGCAAAACCTAATCGAAAAAAAAACTCTCGCAAAACTTTCTCAGACGATTCAAAAACCTTCAAAATCTCTTGATTTTTCACTTCAAATCGTCTGATTAAGGTAGAAAATCAATTTGGTTACAGATTGCGAACGTTATAACTTGATTTGCATCTACATTCTGTAGTTTTCGCATGATTAGTTAAGATTTTTCGACTGTTCTTCAAAAACCATTTAAACGTATACTGTTTGACCAAATTTACGAATGCTTCTTGGATTTTCTGAGTTAAATGTCTGTTGTTTAGATAGATTCGATGTTTTTGATGAAACAGATAGCGTAAATCGTTGGAAAATTTCCATCTGTGATGTTAAAATGAGTTTCGATAAAACTGGGTATTTTGAAGTTTTGAAGCTGTCGAAGAACTTTGTCGATCGCAAATTATCTTAATTGAATTTCAATTCAATCAAGATACTATTTGTGTCGATTTAGTTTTCGATTGCAAAATTTTGACTTAGTCATCACGATAAAAGATTATAACCGTTACATTTACCATCGAAAAATCCAATTATGATTTTCTGCGAGCGAAAAACTTATGCACTGAATAGATAATTTAGACGCAAATTCAAATCGAGCGTTAAACTTACTATCGCAAAATTAAATTTCGATTTCACTTTAATTCGATCGCAAAAATTTTGGCAGCGAGAAATTTATTTTTCAATGCTTAACTTTTTCGATCGTAAAATTCGCCGCTTAGAATAAATTGAACGAAAAATTTCTCGACGTTTGACTTAGTCCTTCGTTGACTAATTTCCCGATAAAAATCGCAGCGAAAATTTTTACTTACAATCGAAAATCATATACCGCTCGACAAATTTCAAATAGAAAAATTTTATCCAATCGAAAAAAACTTCTCGACAGTAAAGTTACCTGAGAATAATTTCTCGATCGTAAATTCCACGGAATTTTTCTCGATCGTAAAATTGATCGACTACAGTCCAGATTTCAACTTCAACACTTAGAAAATTTTTCTCTAAGTCCTCTACACTGTAGCTAACAATAGCGGATAAAATTCTTCGATCGCAAAATTAGACGGAATTCTTTCAATCAATCATTATAGGAAATCAAATCGCAATTCAATTTTATCGACCGAAAATTTTCTCGGCATGAACAGTGACTTACTGATTTAACACTTAGCGAAATTTCGAAATATTTTTCACGCGACATATATTTCATTCGAAATTACATTCATGCCATCATGAATTTTGAAATTAAACAAACACTATGCATTTGATATGATTTCAATTCCAAATTCATCGAACATGCTATTATTCGCAATATTACTATAGTTTGATGAAATTTATTCATATTTCGACTGAAAATAAAAAAATTGATCTAATAAACTTTTATATATTTTATTTTTCAGATGGATCGCTACCCAAGATACAACCATATATATGATCACAATATGTACTTGAAGGTTCAGGATACGAACTTTCAGCTCGATCTGAGCACATTTAGGTGCCCGGACGAGATCATCGTATCCATCCTCAGAGGCCACCCTATCTGGCATGCTTAACGGTCACCGCATCAGTGCCGATGGTCTATCTCCAGCAATTCCGGGGATATATACAAGGAGTTGTAGCAAATGGGGCATTCTCCTTCACAACAAAACTCGGGACGCGACATATTCTTATGACAAGAGCCAGTTCGGGATGATGCTGGACTTGCCCCACAACGACAACTATGACCCGCTCCCGACAGACGCAGAGATGATCCAGGACTTCTTGCACATGGGATACCAACCGCCGCTTACAAAATTAGCTCAGGTCCAGAGCAGCGGTATCCCTCACCCGTGGAAGACACTATTCGGAATAGTGAATAAGTGTCTGTCGACCAAGCACGCAGGATTCGATAAGGGCAACATCAATATTTTGAGGATCTTCCACGGTATGGCCTTCTCAAGAAATTATGACTACTCAGCTGATCTGGAACGATCTCGCGGACCAGATTGGCAGAAGGAGAACCGGCGATCAAAGAACGTGCAATATGCTCGATGGTTCAACATGATCATCAGGGAGTTCATAGAGCTACATGCAGAGAACATCCCCAGCTACCTCCTGGTGGAAACTACCAGCCGCCAAGGCTTAAGTTTTTCCACAAGCCACGGCTCACGGACCTGGACCAAACGTCGATGCCGATTCCACTCAATCTACTCAAGCTCGCCGACCCGCGGGAGCTGAGTATCAGAGGTTCTTCCGGAACACAATTTAATGGAGGAAATGATCAGAGATCCCCCCGGCAGTTCACCATGTGAGCCCTCCCCAACCGGAACACCAGCCAAGCCCTGACGACACGATGATCGACGTTGTCGCTCAGGAGCTTCAACAGGAGCCTCCCTTGGTCGAAGAGCCAATGCCCGACGTAGACGATACTTTGATAGACGTCGTGGCTACCGAGATGGCGCTCGAGGCTCCTGCACTCGAATTACAAGTGGAAGTGCCCGTACATGTTGGCGTGCTCGAAGAAACTTTTGAGGAGGTTCTTCAACAAGAAGCACAGCCCGAGACTGAATTGGGGCACACTTCACTTCCACTGGTGACAGATCAGACATTGGAGAACATCGAACGAGACCTTACTCCTCACACCGCCACCCCTTCTGACACAGAGTCTGACGAGGAAATCAGTCTGATCAGGAGGACTCCCAGAAGACTCAGCATTCAGTTGGAGTCGCTCTTTCCAGCAGTCACCACCGCACCAGATACTATGCTGACCACGACGACAAGTGTTGATGGCACTTCATCGCTCAATCTTGAGCCGCAACCATCTCCCGTGGTGTCTGGTTCGCAGGCACACCCTGAGCCTGCCATAACACCCATAGAGGCGAATCCTCTGGATTCGACTCGGGGACTGGGTGGAAGTCTCATACAGTCACAACCTCAAGTGACTGTGAGCCAACCCACAGAGTCGGTGTCTACTCAAGGGTTGATAACAGGCGACATCAGTCGTCCTGGTCCATCAAAGGAGGCGTCCGCACCCTATGTGACGAACGAGCAGTTCAAAGCCGCTCTCTCTGCCGCTGTACGATCTATGGAAGACAAAATCACGGAGAGAGTCCTTCACGCAATCGAGACATCCCGAAGAGATACCGAGAAAGCACCTGTCTCTGAAGGCCCTTCATCACAAATCCACCCCACACCTCCACAACTCACACCCACCGACCCTCTAGCCACTTCCTCCATCCTCATCAACCCATACACAATCCCCATCACCGAGCTCCACGACATTCTCCTCGCCCGCCTGATAGGCCTTTCCATCCGGTCGCCTCCAGAAAAATCCCTTTATAGGCGATTGGTGGATCATCCTGAGCCACCGACTGACACCTGCTGAGGCCAAAGCTCCCAGTCACGGCGCAGACATGGCGATCCTGACGATCAGGACCCTCATGAGGGGGAGAAGAGGCCGAGGACATCTACATCTGGCCAAGGACAAGGCTCGGGCGCTACGCAGACGAGCGATGGAGCTGGCGAAACCCAAACTACACCCACCAAACCCAAACTACCCACCAAACGACCCACCAAACCCACACCCACACCACGCACCGCACCGCCCACATCGACCCACCAACCTTTCACCTCAGGACGCCTCCGCCCACACCACCGATCTACTCAAGCCCCTTGCTTCCGGAAGAAGAAGCAAGTGCTGCAATGCTTGTAGCCCTGGCAGCTACCCAAGCTACTCCCTCCGTCGCTCCAGACCAACCGGGACCCTCTGGACATGGCGTCAATCCACACGAAGTATTAGACAAGTACATTTCGAATGCCAGTGGATGACCCATTCCATGCCCGAGGAGCATCAGAGACAACGGCTTTAGGACGTACGCCACTTCTTACAACAAGCATCCGTGGACCTCGTGATCATAGAAGACAACGAACTTCAAGAAGGTGTAGACTACCAAAATGAAATCCAAAGGCTACCGGAGTTGATCGCACAACGAGCGGACTCCCCTACAAGACAGATGCCAGGGACCGTTCGGATCGACACGTCGTGGGAAAACATTCACATAGAGATACCTTTCCTTGAAGAAGTCAGGGAAAACATTTGGAGGTCACCGGATCGGATCAAGAAGCCCGATGAGTTCGAGCTGAGAGGGATCTCTCACTGGGATCAGCAGAAGAGAATGACATATCTGTGGATGCTGACCCAACTAGGACCGGACGTGAGGCTGGGGATCCCGAAGAATAGACTGAAGAGTCACTTCAGGGAACTCTCCCCAATTTGCCAACTCCTCAGTGTCTATTGTGCCAAAGGAGGACTTTCAACACCTCACTACATCATCGAACGAGTGGACGGGACCCGAGAGGAATTGAGCGAGAGCGACCTGCCATACCTCCCCGCCGATGAA
The DNA here is from genome assembly GCA_027422505.1 of Craterostigma plantagineum. Taxonomy (NCBI): domain Eukaryota; kingdom Viridiplantae; phylum Streptophyta; class Magnoliopsida; order Lamiales; family Linderniaceae; genus Craterostigma; species Craterostigma plantagineum. The sequence goes on along the minus strand of JAPQWV010000278.1, from coordinate 627,268 downwards.
GTGTACTGTCTTTATCAGCTATACGTGGAGAAGTATAAAGGTCCTCAGGGCTTCATCAAGAAAGAAGGCCTCGAAGGGCTCTACCGGTTCATGATGCGACAAGTCAAGTACTTTGCCGCTCACGACCTTCAAATGGCGCTTGAGAGCAATATGAAGAAGGTCAACATGGCTAAACCACTCTTCAAAGGACCCGAGATCGAGAGGCTTCCAAGCAATCACGTGCATATCAGCTCTGTCATCGGCATCACCTACAACAACACAATTGCCAAGAAGAATAGGTTGATGCTGAAGACAGAAATTCACAAGTTTTGCGACGGAACCCTCAAGCTCGTCAGGAGAAATATCGAACAGAGGTTGGAAGAGATAAATAGAGACACGATGTTGTGGATCTACCGGTTTGTGAGAGAACAGCCGCTCCTGATGGAATTGTTGGATGACATCGAGGAGCGCCTGAAGCTCAGGGAGACCGTTAGGGACTACGAGCATGCACTGGGCTTGCGCAGATCGTACTATGCCCGACAAGGACGAATAGCGCGGAGACGCAATCAAGCACAAAGGGGGAGATTGTAGAATACCATTTGTAATTGTGCTTGATTTCATTAGTTGTCCTTGTAATTAGGGGTTTTACTTGTATTAATCTTTAGATTAAGGACTAGTTTGATATTTATACCAAGCTTGTTTGGTATAAATACTTGTAAATGAATTGAGCTGAATAGAGAAGTGTAGAGAATTTATCCGAAGGGCTTGCAATTCGATTTCTAGAGAGAGAAACAATAGTAACTTTCTCACTCTAATTGAATTCTCTCTCGTGTTCTTAACTTGAGTTTTTCGATCGAATTCAATTGATTATCTAAACGATCGAATTGCTATGGATTCTAGCCTAGGATCGTAGAGTTGTTAATCTGAGGACCTAACACAAGTTTCTCTCTCGAGCGCTCAATAGAAAAGGTTGTCGATCAATCTTCAAATCGTACAATTCTAATCGATTTCCTTAGGATTCAAGTCTAGGAGCATTGAGTTGATAAATCAGGACCTAACAATTGGTATCAGAGCAGATTCGTTCTGTTTTGAATCGAAAATTTTTAGTATTGGATCGAAATTCATTTCTATTACTGTTCCATCGAAGAACAGTTTGGCGCGAAATTTAATTTCGATCCAATAGTTTGGGGGTGGTGAATTCGATGTTTCTGTGCTTGATCTAGTGTTAAACTTTGATTGCGATTAAATTCGTAGCTGTTTGAACTTCAATCTAGCAGAATCGATCAGATTTGGTTGATCACTGTTCATGCAAAAGTTGTTTAGAACACATCCTAATTTTGATCAAATTCGACATGTTTTGCTTCATAATGTGTTCGTGCGTATTCCTTACCTGATTACGAGCAATTACCTGTAATTTCAGAGTCTAATTCATCGTTTTTGCTTGAATCAGTGTTAATTGTATTCTGTGATTTTTTTTCGATTATCTAAATTTTTCTCGCTAGGTTCGTCAATCAGATTAATTTCTCGATCGAAAACTCGGCACGAAAATTTTTCTCGATTAGAATACAAAGTCAGACTTAAAGTCGTCTTTATCAAGAACGACTTTAGTTGAAAAATTTCTCGAGTATTGCTAAACGAAAAACTTTTTCGACGAAGACCAATTTTGACCTCTACGCGCGTAAAACTTTCCGTCGAAAAACTTTTTTCGGTCAGACTTTCTAAGTTTGACTAAGCAAAAATCATTTGCGTCCGAGAAACTTTTTCAGTCAAAGAATTTATTTTGACTGAGCGACAAACTTACTAAACGTACTGTGTCTTTGCAATCGAAATAAATTCATGATTAAGAGATTTTTCTCGACCGAAAGATTTCGAACATAATTTTCGCTCTTAAAATTTTTCGCTGACAAAAATTTCTCGCACGAGAACAGTAGTCAATACATTTTATTTCGACACAATTATTTCGATCAAACTCCAAAGATTGAATCGAAAATAATTCTCGACTGCTTTAGAATCAAGCGATACTGACTAATTTGCTACTTGTGAAGTACATAACATCAGCACATACTATCAAAACAACCAATGAAAATCCTTAATCAACTCGAAAACAAAAATGGATGCCTATTCACTTGGAAATGACAATCGTCCCCCAAACCTAAAAGAGGCAAATATACAGTGTGGAGAAGTCGATTTCTAAACTTTATTGAGCTAAAAGATCAAGCAAATGACCTTCTCAGTTAACTTGAGCAAGGCCCAGCTCAGTTCTGGGTAAATGTGCCTTGTGACAACTCCGCTAACTCTTCGATCCCTGCCTCTAGACGACTTAAAGAGCCTATAGAGTACACCGCAGAGGAAAGAGTGAGAGCAAAGGCTGATCTTATAGTCAAGACACTTTAATGCAAGCATCCCAAACGATATCTATCGACAGATAGACAACATCCCAACAGCTAAGGGAATGTGGGATGAGCTGCATAAGATGATGCAACGAACAGAAGTCGGCATCAAGGCTAAAAAGGCAAACATTCTAATGGCCTATGATTCCTTCCGAGCTAAATCCGAGGAAAGCTTACATGAGCTTTACTAGAGATATCTCACTCTCCTAAAGGAGATGATTGAGATTGAAATCACGAAGACGAACATGGAAACCAACATCCGATTTTTTCCTCACTGCCCTCCGAATGGAAGAAGATATCCGCTCAAATCCGACAAAATAAAGACATTGAGGAGCTGGATATCCATGCCATGTACGACAATCTCGCACAGCACGAGGAAGATGTTAACGAGATTCAGAAGCAGCATAAGTGCAAACTTATCGACAACTCAGTCGCCCTAGTCTCAGAAGAGAAGCTCAAAAACACGAAAAGAAAATATCATCAAGCCTCATACTCCCTCAGAGTCTGAAGATGAAACAGATTCAGACATGGAGCCTAACATGAAAGCGTTGGGAAAGCAGTTGGCGTTAATTGGAAAGATTATGAGGAAACGATACTTCAAAAAGAAGTCCTCATCATCAGCCAATCGACTTCGGACCTCAAGCTCAAGGAACAAAGAACGTACACCTGAGACCTCCGAAGTCAAAGTCTCTAAAAAACCAACCAAGTGCTTTAACTGCGGGAAATATGGTCATTTTGCCAGAGAATGCACTCTTCCAAAGAAGAGAGACGCTAACGTACTCCAAGAAGCTTCAACTCACGAAGCAAAAGGAAGCAGGAGTAGCTTTAATGGCAGAACAAGAGCACTGGCTCGAGGACACATCGAGCTCAGAAGAGGAGAATTTAGCCTTAATGGCCCGCCTGGACGAGCATTCAGACGCTGAAACCTTAGAACAGACGGACGAAGACCGAGCATCCGAACCTTCTCAGGAGGTAGTTTCCCCTTCCACATTATTGACCATGTTAGAATCGTATCAATTAGCATACACTAACATGAAACGTGAGCAGAAAAGCTTAAAGGAATTAGAGAAGAAACAAGACAAATCTCAGGAGAAAATTACTAGTCTCGAGTCGGAACTTAGGAGCTCTAGTGCGAAAATAGAAGAACTTTCAAAGAGCCTAACATTCTAGAGAGACTACAAAACCTCAAATAGAGCAGCATGAACTAAAAATTAAAGAACCAGAAGACAGGCTAGAAAATAACTACAATTGCCTAGTTAGGAATCTCAATGAGAAAGCTAACCTCAATTGTAGGTTAACAGAAGTGACTACTAGGATCACCGACCAAGAAACCGAACTAGATAGATCTAGTACTAAGGTTTGTGAACTTAGCAAAAATCTAGATGCCTGTGAAGCTGCCAAATTGACGGTTGAAAATAATTTGCTCTATTAGGAGAAGAGCGTAAGAAGTTATACGCTAAAATCAAAAAATTAGATGATCTTAAAGAAGGGACAATCGGAGCAGACTATATTTTTTAATCAGCCCAAGGACTTAGAGTTTTATGATTATAAGTATGGCTTAGGTTTTGAGAATCCATGTCATTTGAAGAAACTTGACAGTAATCAACTATACGATGTCAAATACATGGGTCTCGGACTAACCTCTCTCATGGCTTTCACAGGGAAAAGAAAACTTATGAATTAAAAGAAGCCAAGAGAAAAGTCAAAACCAAGGTTGAAATTTCCCTTTCCTATGACGAACTGAATCATAGCAACGACACTAGGAATCTTCCCAAGGGTTGGAGCCTTGAATCAGTTCAAATTCCTGAAGATAATTCTAACATTACGGAAGCTCAACCTCATCATTCTGAAAATTCTCTCTATATACCCCCTATTATTAGGAAAATAGACGGGTTAAGAGCTTCTTTAGAAAAAGAAAGGAAGAATTTTGATACTGAAAAGAAAAAATTCCTAAAAGAGATGGAAAATCTCAAAGCTTCCTCCATCCCACAAGCTATTTCTCACGCATCTCCCTCAACCGAAGATATCATTCTGAAAAGCGTGAAGAAAGAAAAAGCGCCTTCAAAAGATCTGAAAATTAAGAATAATACTTTAAAAAATTCTAAATCTAATCCTGTTTCGCTTACGTCTACATGGAGCTTAGGGCGAGCATTACAGTCGAAGGCGGGAGTGTCTAGTTTAAAAATAGAGAAGGAGCCCGTATATTTGAATGCATTTAAGAAAATATCTCCTTCTGTACAAATAAAAGAAACTCATAGAAATAAAGATGTTTCTTCTGTTCACATAATTGCTTCTACATGTACTCTTCAGCCAATCATTTTTAGAAGCACTAATTTCGAAACAGGCACTACTTCAGCAATAAAAACTAATCATTCTAAGACCAATGTCTCTAGGAAGACCCGTAGGAAACAAGATCCAGCCATAAAGAAAGCATATGGCGCTATTCACGCATGTTATCACCTAAGGTATCCCGTTAAGATCGAATCCCCCAAGCACCTTACGAGACTATCCAATGAAAAGATCTTTTCCACGCTCAAGCCTATTAAAGCATTTGTCCACGCTGAAATTAATCTTCCCTGCAAGGTTCAACCTAAATGTGTTCCTAAATCCCGGTCTAAAAGACGAAAGCCAAAAAGGCTATGCCGTCTACAAAGGGCAAACCCAACTCAACTCCTTCGCGAGTCACTTTGGTTGTTAAAGCTCCTACTAACAATAATTTAGGAACCATATCCGAACAAAAGATAAAATATGCTAATCTGAGAGGACCCATTTATAAGTGGGTACCTAAAGCTCTTTAAATTTATTTTTGCAGATCCATCATGTGTGGTACCTTGACTCTAGTTGCTCCACACACATGACCGGAATACAAGAGCTGCTGAGCAACTACGAAAACAGAGCGAATGGAAAAGTCAGATTCGGGAACAACGACTCAGCCCCTATTCTAGGACTTGGGGACATCATTCTAGAGAATTTGACAATCAAGGATGTCTCTTACGTTGAAGGACTACGCCATAACTTGTTCAGCATAGGCCAATTCTGTGACAAAGGATTCCAGGTGGTCTTTCATGCTGACCGGTGCAGAATATTGGACAGTCAGAACACAGAACTCCTCCAAGGACTTCGAAAATCTAATCTTTACACGATCAATCTGACCGTTCGTGCGGACTACGACTGTTGTTTGCCTCATCTCCCAGAATTCAGAGGAACAGCTTATGGCATCAACGTGTGTCTCATCTAAACATAAAAGCTCTTCAACGACTATCAATGCAAAAGTTGGTTCACGGTCTACCAACCATTATTCTACAAAAGAGCATCAATGTTCGACATGTCAACTCGGAAAAATGAAGCGAGCGTCTCATCACGTCAAACTAGTTGCCTCTACTTCACGCCCCTGGAATTACTTTATGGACCTCTGTGGACCCATGCAGACACAGAGTATTAGTGGGTGCAAGTACGTGCTAGTTATTGTGGATGACTACTCTCGCTACACGTGGACAAAGTTCCTCCGAACTAAGGATTTGACAGGGGACTTGATAATCAATTTTGTAAACGGTACTCAGAATTTGCTGCAACAAACCATTCAAGTCATCATAACAGACAATGGCACTAAGTTCAAAAACAAGTACCTCAGTGATTTCTATCAGAAACATGGGATTAGTTAGCAATTCTCAGCTGCAAAGACGCCTCAACAAAATGGTGTCGTTGAAAGGAAGAATAAAATGCTAGTGGAAGCGCACGTACAATGCTGATTCATTCTGGCCTCCCACACTTTCTTTGGGCTGAAGCAGTAAATACCGCCTGCTTCACTCAGAACAGGAGGTGGTTCACATGCGCTTCGAAAAGACTCCGTACGAAATAATAAACAAGCGAGTACCCAATATTTCCTTTTTCAAAGTCTTCAGGTGCAAGTATTTTGTGCGAACGACAGAGAACAACATGCTAAGTTCGATCCTTAAGCATGCGAAGCCACATTTGTCGGGTATTCATCAACAAAGGCATACAGAGTATCCATCAAGTCCCACCGCTCAATCAAAGAAAGCTATAATGTCACTTTCCACGAAGTGGCAGAAATGGCCCCTACACACCTCAGTTCAGGACCCGCACCTAACCAGATGGCTTCTAAATACAATAGTTCAGAACCCATATACACTGGGTTGTTGGCACAAAACCAACAAGAGATGGCAACAAATAAGGACTCAACGTCGGAAGAAGCTCTGAGACTTGCATTGGAGGATTGGACTCTCTTTTTGAGCCGTATATCGGCCAGAGACTATTAACGATACAGCTTTAGTGGAACCCCCACTCGACGAGGCCGATATCCCAAGCTCTTCAAATGTTCCCACCTCACCCGACTCAGAATTACCACAGATCAATGAAGAACCCATCATAGTCAATGAGGAAGTCTTCAGAATCGCCCAATTTTAATGAAGAAACGGACTTACCTCAACCTAATGAACGACCTGAAATTCTTGGAAATCTCGGTCCACAAATGGCTAATGCATCTACTTCAGCTCTGCCACATGAGCGAAAGTGGACTCGAGCCATCCGGTTGATCAGATTATTGGTAATCTTTCGAGCGGAGTAAGGACAAGACATCAGCACAGTCTCTTCAGCTGCTTCTTAAGCCAAAATGAGTCAAACAAGGTAGCAGACGCGCTTAAAGACCTAGATTGGGTGATAGCTATGTAAGATGAGATCAACCAATTCGAGCGTCTTCAAGTATGGACCTTAGTACCCCGTCCGCATGGGAAAACCATCATCGGAACAAAATGAGTATTTAAGAATAAAAAGAATGAAGATGGGGAAGTGATTCGGAACAAAGCAAGGCTGGTTGCGAAGGGATACAATCAACAGTAAGGCATCGACTACGGTGAAACCTATGCTCATGTTGCCCAAATCGAAGCCATCCGCCTTTTCTTTGCTTATGCGGCTCACCAAGACTTCAAGGTCTATCAAATGGATGTTAAGACCGCCTTCCTCAACGGCGTGTTAAAGGAGGAAGTCTACGTTGCTCAGCCAGAAGGTTTTGTTAATCAAGAACACCCCGGTCACGTCTATCGATTGGACAAAGCTCTCTACGGAGTGAAACAAGCCCCACGTGCTTGGTATGACGTCCTAAGCGATTTCCTCGTGAAATATGGGTTCATCCTGAGCGATACGACCCTCTTCATAAAATGGCAAGACAAAGACTTGATGATCGTCCAAGTTTATGTAGACGACATCATCTTTGAATCAACAAATCCACGGCTATGCAAGAGATTTGGAGATCTAATGAAGAGCAAATTTGAAATGGGTCACATGGGAGAGATGAAATTCTTCTTGGGACTCCAAGTCAGGCAGCTCGAAGATGGCATCTTCATAAGTAAGACTAAATACATCAAGGATATTCTGATGAAGTTCCATCAAGATCAGAGCAAGCCTCTCAGCACTCCCATGTCACCTAGCTGCAAGTTGGATGCCGATCCCATAGGAAAAGCGGTCGATATCACACTATATCGTAGCATCATCGGCTCTCTTCTCTGTCTCGCCTCAAGCCAGCCGGATATCATGTTTGCCACTTGCTTATGTGCCCGTTTTCAAGCCGACTCCAAAGAATCACACATGCTCGCGGTTAAACGAATCTTACGCTACCTCAAAGGCACCTCTACCCTAGGATTGTGGTATCCTAAGGGCACGAATTTCAAATTAATTGGCTATACTGACGCTGATTATGTAGGTTGCCGAATGGACAGGAAAAGAACATTCAGTGGCGCTTAATTTCTAGGCGAAAAGTTGGTCTGCTGGTCATCCAAGAAACAGAACTGCGTCTCAACATCAACGGCCAAGGCCGAATATGTCACGGCTGCCAGCTGTTGCTCGCAAATGCTATGGATGCGGACTCAACTTCGCGACTATGTGTACAATTTAAATAACCCATTTATAGCGATAGCCAAAGTGCCATTGCACATACGTGCAATCCCATTCACCACTCACGCGCAAAACACATAGACATTAGATATCATTTTATAAAAGATCACGTAGAAAAAAGGCACGATTGACATGGACTTCGTGAAAACGGAATATCAACTAGCTGACATTTTCACCAAGGCCTTGGATGAAAAATGGTTCCAATTCCTTGTCGGAAAATTAGGCATGTTGAATCTTCCGTAATCTGTGCTTTACGTGCTTCTATGTGCTTACATATGTTCTATGCTATGTGTTTTCTATACTTTAAATGCTATATCTTGCGTGAAATATTTCTCCATAATATAAATAAAAAATAATCTAATATAAATCGAAAAATATTATATGTATAAGTATAATAATAAGGGATTGACGATATCTTTAGGATGCTCGATCTAAGTCACGTACAAATTTCCCTTACATGCGACTGATGAATTGATTAATTTTGTCAATTGTAAATCGCATTCTTGTTTCTAAAAGAACTCCATTAGACACAAAGCCATTTTATATGAGTGAGATTTCTAGCCTTCTTTATTTACGGATCTATCCTTGAGCGAGTCACACAGTCATTGCTTGTCTTAACTCGTGATTCGTGGCCTCATACTCACCTTGTAATAGAACGTTAGGAAGATGATTTGAGCACTTAGGAAATTCCTCCCTCAGAATATAATTTTCAATCCCTTAACATAGCCTTTAGTCATCCATTTTGAGCCTTCTCCGAATTCCTTTTCTTTATTTGAAAACCCTTTGAGCCTTCAACCAATAATATGAAATTGTGGTGGGATGTTGAATCAAGAAAAGGGGGGGTGAGAAAAACAGAATGAAAAAAAAAGAGATGACAAAAGAATGTGGAAATACGCGCACGAGGAATGCTCAACGCACAAAGAAACACAGATCATAAGAACCTGCCTCTCAAAATCTTTAAGACGAGGGCATGGATCTTGCTGTGAACTTCTCCATTGATAATCTCGTACACTCGTCGGAACGGCTGGAAAGAGGAGCACCATGAAGTGAACTTCTCCAACGATAATCCAGTCTTATATCGAGACAGGGAGAAGAGGAGCACGGCCTTGGGTTCGAATTCCATAACTATGAACTTCTTCAAATCGATAATCTCTGACACCTCTCTAGGGTTTAAGAGAAAAGAAGCACGGTATCGGCCCAAAAACCAACAAGAAGAACTCCGCCTTAGATAATCTCTCAGCCTCATAGAGAAGCGGAGCTTCAGCTTGAGCAAGTGCAAAAAATTTACAAAAGATAAAAGGATGAAAAAGACAAAAGGGCGAAAGAGAAAATTGTCGTAGTAAAAGAGAACGACGAAGGAATGGAAGACGATGTTAAGCTCACTTTTCCCAAAAAGTTCCCTCCCTTCTTAGTCATAACCAAATTAAAGCCTTCAAAGTCCCTTTAATTCCAAAATGACGATCTCTCGCTCGGTGAAATGATTAAAAGCGCCTCGATCACAGGTAAATGACTTAATATGGCTTGTGTTGACTTGAGTGATATAAATATAAAAATCCCTAGTAAAAAATAAATGAGCGCTAGAGCGAACCTAGTGAGAGTTGTCGAAATGGATCCTACTTTGAACCTAAGACTTTAGTTTGCAGACGAGACTTGACGGCATAAAATCTTTCAAATGTCTTGTGAATTTTTAGGCGTGACAATGATCGAAGCAAAATAATCTGACCTATTAATAAAATTAATACATACATATATAATAAAACAAAAAATATATATATATATATATATATAAATTATCGCACATTCTGATATGCAGTATGACTTTGCATTTGAACGGAATTGATTAAATGCGAATTTCTTGCTCATACCCTCACGCAATATTTTGAATACATGATAAGAGGACCATGTATCTAGGAGAAATTGTCTAAATTGCGTAATATATGTTTGGTACTTGAAATTGATTCTATATGCTTTCACGCTAAATCAATTTTTGGTGCACTATTTGAGGGGTAGCATTTACAAAAATTATCCCTAAAGCTCCAAACTATTTTGATGATCTTTCTCTAAGTATTGCAGAATAAATGAGGAAGACTTCAGGAATTGATCCCGACTTCGAGTACACGGTAATGGTTCGAATTTTGAATGGTTAAATATTTGGATCGTAACGTGTTTTGTGATTTTGAATTTAACCAATTCATCTTGAAAAATATTTCAGGGGAAGCCAACATAGAAAAATTACTTCCAAAATTAACTCTAATATTCTCGACATTCTTGCTCTAAGTATTGTAACGACCCTCACTTTTAAAATAAAAATAATGGCGGATTTTCCACAACGAAAATCACGGAAGACCCAATTAATAAAAATGTTTCTGTAAAACACAATATATTACGGCGCAATAAAAGTATTTTACACGCGCACACGGTTCACACACGTTATATTTAACCGTCACACTCAAATAGAATTTATTGATACACAAAAGACACTGAAACCTCTCCACAGGTCACATCCATGTACCGCCTTGCCCTCAAAAGACCATGGAGCACCGCCACCAGCCTCATTAGTTTTGACATGTTTCCACATTGAGCTCGTCAGTACCTACAACACGTAAACTGAGCTCCTTGCCCAGTAGATGAAATAATGCATGATGCAATCGTGCACTCAATCCCCAAACCCGATATCTCACATAATATGCAAGCTCTTTCTTTTCTCACGCTAATTTTCTTATTTCTCAAATTAGGGCCCTAGGTTAGACTCGACACCTCGCATGCCAATCACAATAACGGTAGCCTACTCTGGAAGTTCACGCCAGGTCGCTTCTTCCGTATAATATATAAAACGGTCGCACCTCAGGAAGTTCACGCCCGGGTAGACAAAGCGTTCGCATCTATCTAGTTGACAGAACGCTCACACCTGCCTGCCGTCAGGTGTCATTTTGAGTACTAACCTCAACTTTTTAACGAGTCGCCAATCACAAAACCATCATCTACCCCACTTATCAAAGCGTCACCATCTCCAATACGGCACACAATATATCAGTTCATCACCGATCAACACGGTCTGAACTTCTCTTGTTCTAGTATGAAATGCACATGACAGATAAATGCATGATATACATAATTTATTTAAATCACATAAAAATATTCACATATTTCACGTAAAACACGCAAGCATGAAAACACATAAAATCACATATTGTTTACGTGTCGTAGGTGAATATTTCACCTACCTGTCGTCCTTAGTTTTGCAAGCGGTAATTCCTTAATATTCTGAACCTCTGGACCTTTTGGACGTAAAAATATTCTCATATTAGTATATCTATTAGATCAAATTAACATGAATATTTTCGAACCCTAATTGTCGAAAACCCTAAAATTCTACATCCAATGTTACGATATCCTAATATCTCAAATTAATCCCAACTCTCATATTTAAAAAAAAAACCACCAACACATTGAAACATTATATAAGTTAAATCATAAAAAAAAACATATATACACATGTATTGGTCATTGCCGAAACCTAGAGTCGATCCGTCCTATATTCAAAGACAAGTCGTATACTACTCGGAATATAATACATTCAAGCGTGTGTAGAAAATTTAGTATTAACAAACCTAGGATATTAAAAACTTCCCAACAATCATCATAAGTGCCAAAAATTCCTAAGATCAAAATCACTTAATCACCCATTAACAATGAAAACTCAAAAGTATAAGCCCATAGAAAACCCTAATTATATTCCATATATGTGTATCATGCCGAATTTATGCCTAAACTGGGAATATCAAGTTCAAATAGTATAATACACAAGACTTCTTAATGTCATAAAGCTTACTACTATCGAGATCCATCATAAGTGCACACTAATCATATACTTAATAGGTTGAACTTTAAAGCTTTTATTCGTTGTTCTAATACAGAAATGCTCCTATAACCATTAACGTACATTTGACTAACTCAACTCAAATTTCAAACATGATAACCTTAAGTTAATTATACTAAACATAATAAATAGTTCATATACCTTGCTTCAAAATCAGATTTTCGAAGTTACTTCTTGTCAAATTGAGTTAAGTTTGGATATCTCCTCTTCAACTTCTTCTTTCGTGAGTGAGTTGTTTTGAGTTCATTCGTATGTTCTTTCTCCTTGTTGCTTTTATTCTACAATTTCTCTCCCTCTCAACTATTTTGGTTAATGATGAGTTGAGAAATGGTCCAACCTTATCTTTAGCTTGTATATGTTGTTAAGGATCATGGTGGTGACATAAACGTAACGAATTCCTTGTGCTCTTATCGTAACAATAAGCATTATTTAATAAAGTAGTTATCTTGCTTTGGACGAAATCCTTTACTTTTGTTCTTGATCACATGTTCAAAACTTATTGTGAAATGATTAGTAGGACAAGTAGGCCATATGCCATTTCCCTCTTTGGTTAAAAACAATGATTTGCCCTTTATGATTAGGACACATCATACATAACTTTCCTCATTCTTATTTTAATTGTGGGTGTCCTTTTATGACATGGTAATTGAATTATATATCAATTATTGAGAAGGCAACGTTTGTGACAAGGATTTCCTCACGTTTCAGAAAATTATGTCAATTCGTTCCTATGTGCCATATTTTATACTAGTTTCATATGTCCATCCTTATCTACCCATTAGTTATGATTAACAATATAAATATATATTTATACATGTATGCTTGTGGACATATATCCCCACGTAAACCCTTCATTGCCATTGAGACTTTTGGGGATTAATATTATTCATTTAATAGTATATATATACATATACGAACACAAACTATTACATATATACAACACAAACTTTTCTAACCTAGCCCATATATCCTACGAAACTTTGCTGCATTATTATTGTACATATACATGTGTATTTCCCTTGCTATTAAACAACGTTTCATTCCTATCCATTAATCGTCTGGGCCTAGGTAATAATTTACTTTTGGATCATATTATTTTAGTACTTACTTATTATTGGGCTTTGATTCTTGAGCTAAAGCACTTAGGTTAAATATTATTTTCGATCACTTTCCTATTTGAACACATGTTCTTTTGGGCCATTCGAATATTAATTCCTTAAATTCGAAGATTTGAATTCAAGATACTGTATTAATTTATGGGCATTACATTCTCCTCCCCTTAAAAGAATTTCGTCCCCGAAATTACTCCATTAGAAATAAATCGGGATAACGACTTCTCATTTCATCTTCTCTTTCCCACTTGGCCTCTTCAACTGACTGATTTCGCCACAACACCTTGACTAACGAAATATCTTTATTCCGAAGTTGTTTTATATCTCTCATTAAAATCTCTACCGGCTGTTCTTCATAGGTTAAGTCTGGCTTTAGCTGTTGGTAGAGAACTTCATTCCTCAATACATGGCTCGGATCCGCAATATATTTCCTTAATGCCGATACATGAAAAACGTCGTGAACTTGTGCGAGTGTCGTCGGTAGTTCTAACTGGTATGCAACTTCACCAACTCGTTTAATTATTCTGAACGGACCAATAAATCTAGAGCTTAGTTTGCCCTTCTTCCCAAATCGTTTCACGCCCTTTATAGGGGATACTTTTAGAAATACCCAATCGTCTATTGCAAACTCTAGTGGCCTTCGTCGATGGTCTGCGTACTTTTCTGACGACTCTGAGCCGTCCGCATTCTTTCTCGAATTTTGGCTATTGCCTCAGTCATTTCTCGTATCATCTCGGGACCCAATAAGGTTCTTTCGCCAACCTCATCCCAATGAATTGGTGATCGACATTTCCGTCCATATAATGCCTCGTACGGGGCCATTCCTATCGTAGCGTGATAGCTATTGTTGTAGGAAAATTCGACTAACGGTAAGTATTTGCTCCAATTTCCCTTAAAATCTAAAACACACGCACGTAGCATATCCTCCAAGGTTTGGATTGTTCTCTCTGACTGTCCATCGGTCTGGGGATGGTATGCGGTACTAAAGGATAACTCAGTTCCCATTGCCTTTTGCAAACTCTTCCAGAAGTTTGACAGGAATCTCGAGTCTCTATCCGAGACGATCGATTTCGGAATCCCATGAAGTCGAACTATCTCCTGAATGTACAATTCTGCATAACGCTCCAAGGAAAATGTCGAACTTATGGGTAGGAAATGGGCTGACTTGGTCAACCTATCAACTATAACCCAGATAGCGTTGTGACCTTTCACCGTTTTCGGTAAACCAACGACAAAATCCATGGTGATATGGTCCCATTTCCATTCAGGGATTGGCAGGGGTTGCAACATTCCTGCTGGTCTTTGGTGCTCGGTCTTTATGAGTTGGCACGTTAGGCATTGACTTATAAACTCTGCAATGTCTTTCTTCATCCCAGGCCACCAGTAATTTATTTGCAGGTCTCGGTACATCTTCGTGGCGCCTGGGTGTATCGAGTACTGGGTTGCATGTGCCTCTGTCATTATTGTTCGTCGAAGTTCTTGGTTGTCAGGTACATACAACCGATTTTTATATCGAAGACTTCCGTCCTCCTTGATTTCAAAGTCGTTCGGCATTGTTGGTTTGTCTTTGATCTTTTTGTATAGTTCGTCTCCCTTCTGAGCTAAGGTGATCCTTTCGAGTAGTGTTGGTTGGAGGGTCAATGCCGCTAATTTCGTCTCCACTTCCCCCAGCGCAACTACTTCAACTCCAAGATGGTGAAGTTCTGCATTTACAGCTTTCCTACTTAAAGCGTCCGCGACTACATTCGCTTTCCCTGGGTGATAGCTAATTACACAGTCGTAGTCGTTCACGAGTTCCAACCACCGCCTTTGTCTCATGTTCAGCTCCTTCTGCGTGAAGAAATACTTCAGGCTCTTATGGTCTGTAAAGATCTCACATCGTTCTCCGTACAAGTAGTGCCGCCATATTTTCAAAGCGAACACCACTGCTGCGAGCTCAAGATCGTGAGTCGGATAATTCTTCTCGTATTCCTTCAATTGTCGGGAGGCATATGCAATAACCTTCCCATTCTGCATCAGCACACATCCCAAACCATTTTTCGAGGCATCACTATATACTGAAAATCCTCCAGTTCCCGAAGGTGTCGTAAGGATTGGGGCTGTAGTTAGCCGCTTTTTAAGCTCTTGGAAACTCTGCTCACAGGCTTCCGTCCATCTGAATGGAATGTTCTTTTTAGTTAGATTTGTGAGCGTCGAAGCAATACTGGAGAAATCCTGAATGAATTTCCGATAATACCCAGCGAGCCCTAGGAAGCTACGGATCTCTGTGGGGGTAGTTGGTCGTGGCCAATTACTTATCGCTTCGATCTTACTAGGATCTACGGAAATTCCACTTCCAGAAACGACGTGTCCCAAAAAGGTTACTTGCTCTAGCCAGAACTCGCACTTCTTAAATTTGGCATAAAGTTGTTTTTCTCGTAGAGTTCCTAAGACAATTCGTAGATGAACTGCATGTTCTTCCTTTGACTTGGAATAAATGAGGATATCGTCGATAAAGACAATAACAAACTGGTCCAGAAAATCCTTAAAAACTCGATTCATCAAGTCCATAAAGGCTGCAGGTGCATTCGTCAATCCAAAAGGCATGACCAAAAATTCATAATGGCCGTACCTCGTGCGAAATGCCATTTTTGGGATGTCCGACTCCCGAATTTTTAGCTGGTGGTACCCCGAACGAAGGTCAATTTTTGAAAATACCTTAGCACCATGCAGTTGATCGAACAGGTCATCTATCCTAGGCAATGGGTACTTGTTCTTAATCGTGATTTTATTCAGCTCCCGGTAGTCGATGCACATCCTCATCGATCCGTCTTTCTTTTTCACAAACAATATTGGTGCTCCCCAAGGTGAAAAGCTAGGCTGAATAAATCCCTTCTGTAACAGCTCCTCCAGTTGTTCTTTTAACTCCTTTAACTCGTTTGGTGCTAATCGATAAGGGGCTTTAGCGATAGGACCCGCTCCTGGCACTAGGTCGATGGTGAACTGTATTTCTCGATCAGGGGGTAACCCCGGGAGATCATCGGGAAATACATCGGCGAACTCATTTACTATTGGCATATCCTTCAATTCTGGAAGAGGGGCTTTCTCCGCCTTTACCGCACATACTAAGAAAGATTCACAACCCGATCTCAAAAGTCGTTGAGCCTTAAAAGCCGAAATTCGAGGAATACAACTTTGGTTCGTTTTACCCGAAAAAGTAAATACTTCATCCTCAGGCAATTGAAATTTCACTATCTTCTTAGCACAGTCAATCACGGCTCTATATTTCGAAAGCCAATCCATCCCAAATATGATATCATAATCGTTCATCGGGATCACAATCAGATCAGCTTCTAAGTTTCTACCCTCGATGTTTATAGGACATTTCTGTACTGCCCTGTTGGTTCGAATTGGGTCCCCGTGAGGTATTATCACTACATAACAGCATTCAGACTGAGTAGGACAGATCCCTACTCTTTCCATATAGTTAGCTGACACAAACGAATGTGTGGCACCATAGTCAATGAGAACAGATGTAGGCACGTGAAAGATATTCAACGTACCCGTCACTACAGCTGGGTTTGCTTCTGCTTCCTCATTCGTCAGGGTGAAAACCCTGGCTGGGACCGATGGAGGTCGAACCGGCTGTTGAGTCGAATTCATGGGTAGGTTCTCCGGACAGCTCCTCGCATAATGACCATTCTTTCCACATCGAAAGCACTGAGGGCCTGGGTTAGAACCGGATCTAAAGCAGACTCCGAAGTGATAATGCCCGCATTGTTGGCATCGAGGCGCGGGGTTTGGAGGCCTACTCAAAATATTTGCTGACCCTTGATTCATTGGGCGCCACTTCTGTTGGCCCGGTCGATTGTTTTGATTATTTTTGCCAGGGCCTTTGCCAAAGAATTGGCGCTTGCGCTCACCTCCTCCTCCTTGCTGATTCTCATGTCTTCTTTTTGCCTCTTGGGCCTCCACAATCTGTGCCTCCGCCTGCTCCGCAATCATTGCCCGTTCCGCTACTTGTGTAAACTCCAGCTGTCGGACTCCCGTTATACTTAAGTCTCGATAAAGTTCAGGTTTGAGGCCCGTTATGAACCTTGTCACCTTCAACTGATTAGTGGACACCATGTGAGGGGCAAAGCGGGACAGCTCCTCAAACTTACGGATATACTCCGCAACTGACATCCCTCCTTGTTTCAGGTTCATAAATTCGAGCATCCTTCGTTCTTGTTCATGGGCTGAGAAGTATTTGTTGTGAAATAGCTCCTTGAAGTGCTCCCACGGCATCGTCACTGGGTTCTCTAGTACTTTCACTGTGTCCCACCAAAACCTAGCGTTTCCTCTTAGCATGGAAATGGCACAAAGAACCTTCTCCTCCTCTGGCACACGGCTATAGATGAACATGTCTTCGATGTACGTAACCAGTCTTCTGCCACTACAGGATTAGTGGCATCAGCGAATGTCGGAGGATTTAGTTTTCTGAAACGTTCTCCGATAATTTCGACACGTTCTGGTTGCGGGGAGGAGCGATGCTCAAATGAATTCCGATGTTGTATCAGCTCATTTATCTGATCGGATTGACGTTGGATCAGTTCGGTTAAGCGCATTATCGTGGAATCACGCTCACTAGCAGGGGAATCAGATTCTCCCCTACGGCTTGACTCTCCCCCGTTTTCTCTACGTCCTCGCCTCATTTTTGATAGTGATCTATTCATCACATATACAACACATTTTAATAACACATAATCACATAGGTTATAAAAAAAAACTTACAGGCGAGGCTAGTTCTCCAGGCTTTTGAGCGGCAGTACATGGACAGTCTTCAGAACACATAAACCTAACTCTCTGATACCAACTGTAACGACCCTCACTTTTAAAATAAAAATAATGGCGGATTTTCCACAACGAAAATCACGGAAGACCCAATTAATAAAAATGTTTCTGTAAAACACAATATATTACGGCGGAATAAAAGTATTTAACACGCGCACACGGTTCACACACGTTATATTTAACCGTCACACTCAAATAGAATTTATTGATACACAAAAGACACTGAAACCTCTCCACAGGTCACATCCATGTACCGCCTTGCCCTCAAAGACCATGGAGCACCGCCACCAGCCTCATTAGTTTTGACATGTTTCCACATTGAGCTCGTCAGTACCTACAACACGTAAACTGAGCTCCTTGCCCAGTAGATGAAATAATGCATGATGCAATCGTGCACTCAATCCCCAAACCCGATATCTCACATAATATGCAAGCTCTTTCTTTTCTCACGCTAATTTTCTTATTTCTCAAATTAGGGCCCTAGGTTAGACTCGACACCTCGCATGCCAATCACAATAACGGTAGCCTACTCTGGAAGTTCACGCCAGGTCGCTTCTTCCGTATAATATATAAAACGGTCGCACCTCAGGAAGTTCACGCCCGGGTAGACAAAGCGTTCGCATCTATCTAGTTGACAGAACGCTCACACCTGCCTGCCGTCAGGTGTCATTTTGAGTACTAACCTCAACTTTTTAACGAGTCGCCAATCACAAAACCATCATCTACCCACTTATCAAAGCGTCACCATCTCCAATACGGCACACAATATATCAGTTCATCACCGATCAACACGGTCTGAACTTCTCTTGTTCTAGTATGAAATGCACATGACAGATAAATGCATGATATACATAATTTATTTAAATCACATAAAAATATTCACATATTTCACGTAAAACACACAAGCATGAAAACACATAAAATCACATATTGTTTACGTGTCGTAGGTGAATATTTCACCTACCTGTCGTCCTTAGTTTTGCAAGCGGTAATTCCTTAATATTCTGAACCTCTGGACCTTTTGGACGTAAAAATATTCTCATATTAGTATATCTATTAGATCAAATTAACATGAATATTTTCGAACCCTAATTGTCGAAAACCCTAAAATTCTACATCCAATGTTACGATATCCTAATATCTCAAATTAATCCCAACTCTCATATTTAAAAAAAAAAATCCACCAACACATTGAAACATTATATAAGTTAAATCATAAAAAAAACATATATACACATGTATTGGTCATTGCCGAAACCTAGAGTCGATCCGTCCTATATTCAAAGACTAGTCGTATACTACTTGGAATATAATACATTCAAGCCTGTGTAGAAAATTTAGTATTAACAAACCTAGGATATTAAAAACTTCCCAACAATCATCATAAGTGCCAAAAATTCCTAAGATCAAAATCACTTAATCACCCATTAACAATGAAAACTCAAAAGTATAAGCCCATAGAAAACCCTAATTATATTCCATATATGTGTACCATGCCGAATTTATGCCTAAACTGGGAATATCAAGTTCAAATAGTATAATACACAAGACTTCTTAATGTCATAAAGCTTACAACTATCGAGATCCATCATAAGTGCACACTAATCATATACTTAATAGGTTGAACTTTAAAGCTTTTATTCGTTGTTCTAATACAGAAATGCTCCTATAACCATTAACGTACATTTAATATGACTAACTCAAAAATCTGAAATTACATAATAAATAGTTCATATACCTTGCTTCAAAATCAGATTTTCGAAGTTACTTCTTGTCAAATTGAGTTAAGTTTGGATATCTCCTCTTCAACTTCTTCTTTCGTGAGTGAGTTGTTTTGAGTTCATTCGTATGTTCTTTCTCCTTGTTGCTTTTATTCTACAATTTCTCTCCCTCTCAACTATTTTGGTTAATGATGAGTTGAGAAATGGTCCAACCTTATCTTTAGCTTGTATATGTTGTTAAGGATCATGGTGGTGACATAAACGTAACGAATTCCTTGTGCTCTTAGCGTAACAATAGGCATTATTTAATAAAGTAGTTATCTTGCTTTGGACGAAATCCTTTACTTTTGTTCTTGATCACATGTTCAAAACTTATTGTGAAATGATTAGTAGGACAAGTAGGCCATATGCCATTTCCCTCTTTGGTTAAAAACAATGATTTGCCCTTTATGATTAGGACACATCATACATAACTTTCCTCATTCTTATTTTAATTGTGGGTGTCCTTTTATGACATGGTAATTGAATTATATATCAATTATTGAGAAGGCAACGTTTGTGACAAGGATTTCCTCACGTTTAAGAAAATTATGTCAATTCGTTCCTATGTGCCATATTTTATACTAGTTTCATATGTCCATCCTTATCTACCCATTAGTTATGATTAACAATATAAATATATATTTATACATGTATGCTTGTGGACATATATCCCCACGTAAACCCTTCATTGCCATTGAGACTTTTGGGGATTAATATTATTCATTTAATAGTATATATATACATATACGAACACAAACTATTACATATATACAACACAAACTTTTCTAACCTAGCCCATATATCCTACGAAACTTTGCTGCTTTATTATTGTACATATACATGTGTATTTCCCTTGCTATTAAACAACGTTTCATTCCTATCCATTAATCGTCTGGGCCTAGGTAATAATTTACTTTTGGATCATATTATTTTAGTACTTACTTATTATTGGGCTTTGATTCTTGAGCTAAAGCACTTAGGTTAAATATTATTTTCGATCACTTTCCTATTTGAACACATGTTCTTTTGGGTCATTCGAATATTAATTCCTTTAATTCGAAGATTTGAATTCAAGATACTGTATTAATTTATGGGCATTACAAGTATTGCAGATTTACCAAATCTGAAGATGGGGCCAGATGTCACTGTTCGGAAATTACAGGGAGTTAATTACCTATTTCGTTCATACATAGGGGGAGGAATTATGTGGTCTTTACTTAAAATTAGAAGTCAATCTGAAAATTTCGAAAAACTTACTATCGCAAAAGTTGGGCTAACAATTTTCTCGAGCGAAAATCGATTTGGGACCAAATGTTAATTTTCGCTCCAAATTTGTCGTGCGAAAATCAGTTAGGAACCCAATGAAAATTTTCGACCTGTGTTTCTCTAGCGAAACATTCAAAATTGGGCCTGTATCACATTCAAACTTAAAATGCTCGATAAGCCCAATTAGAAACAGTAATTCTTACAGTCGAAAAATCCCTAAATACACGTGCAAACCCTTCAGTCGAAAATTCTTCGCTCGCGAAGAAAACACTATCGACGAAACACATTCCCTTTAAAATCCTTGATTTTCGTCTTTTTAAGGTAGTTCGACATTCTTTAGGTGTTTACGTGTGTTTAATCTCTGTTTGCTTCTACATTTTGTGGTTTTTCGCCAGATTTTCTCTGAAGATTTCTCTGATAATGACTATAAAACCATGAAGCACTATTTTTCCCTATTTAGACCTGTTTATATGCTTAATATGGGTTTAGATTTGCGACTATAGACAGATTTTAGGCTTACAGTAACAGTGATGGTGTAGATTTTCGATTCTCTGAGTTTTAAAGGAAAAATCTAAGTCTCGCGAAAACTGGGATTTGAAACGTTTGAACGCGTCGAAGAACGTTTTCGATCGCAAACAGTTTCAATCGAATCTCAATTCGGTTGAGTCACGGTTTGCAGTACAAAAGTTTTACGATCGCTAAAATTTGACTTAGTCGTTAGAGATTAATGGACATAGGTCGCAAAATCGCTTACCATCGAGAAATTTAATTTTGATTTAATGTAAGCGAAAAATCACTGAGCGAAATAGACAAATTAAGGGCATTTAGTCTTGAGCGAAAAAATTAACATCGAAAACAGTAAATTTCGATTTCAAATTATTCGCGGTCGTAAATTTTAGCGGCGAGAAAATTAATTTCTCTACGATAAAATTTCTCGACCGTAAAAGAATTAGCGAAGATTTTAATTGATCGAAAATGTTCTCGGCGGGTCACCTAGTTTCTCGTTGTCAATTTTCTCGATCGTAAAATTTCGCAGCGAAAATAAATTTTAAAATCGAAAAACTTTCTCGCTCAACAACTTTCACAACGAAAATTTTTATTCACGAGCGAAAAAATTTTTCGATCATAATTTACGTGGAAATTAATTTTTCTCGATCGTAAATTTACACGGAAATTTTCGCGATCGCAAAAGTTATCGGCTACAGTGCCACGTTTCAAGTTCAAACACTTAGAAAATTTCTCCAAGTTTTTTTCACTGTAGCGATCTTCAACTAATAAAATTTTCGATTGAAAAATACAACGGCTATTTGAAATTAAAATTCGCACTTAGGAAATAAATTTGAGAATCTTAATTCTCGCGCGATAGAAAGCACGGAGTGAATAGTAGTATTACAACACTTAGAAAATTTTCGACCAAACCAAAATTGAACACCTATATGCATATGTCGAAATAATTTTATCTCTTCAAAATTCATTTCGTATAACCAATGTGCCAATTCATGATTTCGAATGAAATTTTGTAAAACATGCAATGAGATGATTACTTACTATGGTTTGATAAATTCAAATTGCGACTCAAATTAATTTGTGGACTAATGATTTGTTTTTCTAAATTGTCAGATGGCAAACTTTCCAGCATATGACCATATCTATGATCACAATTTATACCTACCAGACACCAATTATCAGCTCGACACGACCACCTTTAAGTGCCCTGACGAGATAATGGTGTCAATCCTCCAAGGCCATCCCCTCTGGCATGCTCTCATGGTGACGGCCTCTGTACCGATGGTCTACCTTCAACAATTTTGGGGGATGATCAAAAGCCTCGTAGTTGACGGCACATACCGATTTACAATGGTTATTGGGACGAGGCACATCAGCTTTAGCAAAGATGACCTGGGCCTCACCTTGGACATACCGTTCAGCCACAACTACGACCCTCTGCCCACGGATGCAGAGATGGTGTGTGACGTCCTTCACATGGGATACTGTCCACCGCTCACTAAGTTGCCCAAGTCCAGAGCAACGGCATCCCTCATCCATGGAAGACTTTGTTCGGGATTATCAACAAATGTCTTTCGCCAAAGCACGCAGGCTTCGACAAAGGAAACGGCCACATCCTCAGAATCTTCCACGGGATTATGTTCTCACGAAATTATGATTTTTCCCAACTGATCTGGAATGACTTAGCTGAACAGATCAGACAACGGGAGAACAAGAGATCGAGGAATGTGTCGTACGCTCGGTGGTTCTCCGTGATTATTCGACAATTCATGGAGATGTACAACCAGAGCATCCCTTGCCTACCTCCTGGCGGGAATTATCAACCACCGAGGCTAAAATTCTTTCACAACTCCAAGCTGACGGATTGGACCAGCCCTCCATGTCCATACTGTTCGAGCTGTTGTGGCTTTTCGACCCCTCGGGAGCCGAATACCAGAGATTCTGCCGGGACAAACATCTCACCGAAAGATGATCAGAGGCCCCCGACAGACTTCCATGTGAGCCCTCCTCACCAAGCAACCACCTAGCCCTGAGGTCGACCTGATAGATCAGGTGGCCGAAGAGCTAGAACAGGAGCCTCCAACTCAGGACGTACAACTTCCTGATGAAGATGCCATGTTGATTGATACAGTGGTAGAAGAGTTGGAACAGAGGCTCCACAACAACCTCTAGGTGCCGAAGTACCCATCGTAGTCGACGTGTTCCAAGGATCGGTTGAGGAAATCCTACAGCACGCAACACAGCCCGGAGCTGAAACAGGGCACAGCTCACCTTCACTGGCTACGACGCCAGAGACCGAGGCTCTGATTTCCACGATGCAACCTAATGAGCCTCAGGTGATGGAACAAGTCGGAGAGGATGTTGAACAAGAACCCTCCCCTCATCCGGCTACCTCATCAGACACCGAGTCCGATGAGGAGATTCAACTCATGAGAAGGACTCCACGACATTTAAGTATACAACTCGAGTCCCTCTTCACCACCGTCACCACCACCTCAGACACAACGCCTATCATCACTCCAAGCGCTGACGCCGAACTTCAGCTGCAAATCACCACCAGCCAAGCCACAATGGTGTCTAATACGCAGGTTCGCTTTGAACCTGCCACAACACCCATAGAGGAGACTCTCCAAGATTCAACTCAAGGACTGGGTGGAAGTCTCGAACAGTCACAACCTCAAGTGACTACGAGCCAAATGATCAAGGTCGGAGGGGAGATAACTCAAGGACTGGGGGGAGAGTGTACGAGCGTAGGATCATGACTAGAGGTCAGAGACAAGGCTCGGGTGCCGCACAGACAAGCGCTGGAGCCGCTGAAACCTCGCAACCCACTACCCAAAGGACCACCACCACGCACCGCACCACTGATACAACCCATCCAACCCAAACTGACCCACCATCATTTACAGTAAGGACGCCTCTGCCTAAACCTACGATTCTCACAAGCTCATTGCTTCCGGAAGAAGAAGCAAGTGCCGCCATGCTCGTGGCCCCGGCTCAAACTCAAGCTACTCCCTCAGCTGCTCAAGACCAATCGGGACCATTAGGACATGCCGCCAACCCATATCAATTCCTCGACAAGTACATATTCGAAGGACAATGGATGACTCATTCCATGCCCGATGAGCATCAAAGACAACGGCTTAAGGACGTTGGTCAATTCTTACAACAAGCTTCGATGGACCTGGTGCTGATAGAAGACGAAGAGCTTCAGGAAGGTGAAGACCACGACCAAGAACCGTCCAGATCGAAACGGGCGATTTCCCCCACAAAATCGATGCCAGGAACCGTCCAGATCGAAACGCCATGGGAGAACATCGGAAGAAATTAGAGAGCACATTTGGAGGTCACTGGACAAGGTCAAGAAGTCGAATGAGTTCGAGCTAAGAGGGATCTCCCACTGGGATCAGCAAAAGAGAATGACATATCTCTGGATGATGACCCAACTTCGACCTAACATGAGACTGGGAATGACTAAAGCACAAGCCAAGAGTCATAATAAGAGTCTATCTCCCATCTGTCAGCTCCTCAGTATTTTCTGTGCCAAAGGAGGACTTCCAAACATCATACTACGCCATAGAGCGGGTAGACAGAACTCGAGAGGAATCGAGCGAGAGTGACCTACCGTATCTCCCTGCTGAGGAGGTGTACAACCTCTACCAGCTGTATGTGGAGACATACAAGGGTCCTCAAGGCTTCATCAAGAAAGAAGGACTCGAGGGACTCTACCGATACATGATGCGCCAAGTCAAGTACTTTGCAGCGCACGACCTTCAGATGGCTCTGGAGAGCAACATGAAGAAGGTCAACATGACCGCACCGTTCAACAAGGGACCTGAGATCGAAGCTCTTCCCAACAATCACGTGCATATCATCTCAGTCCTAGGCATCACCTAGCACAATCCAATTGCCAAGAAGACAAGGCTGATGCTGAAGACTGAAGTACAAAAGTTTTGTGTGGGACGCTCAAGGTCATCAAGCAAAATATAGAGAAACGGTTGGAATAAATCAACAGAGAGACAATGCTAAGGATCCATAGGGACGTGAGAGAACAGCCACTCCTAATGGAACTACTTGATGATATCGAGGAGCGACTGGAGCTGAGGAACACGCTCAGGAATTTCGAGCATGCACTGGGCATGCGCAAATCGTACTATGCCCGACGAGGACAAACAGCGTGGAAGAGGAATCAAGCACAAATGGGGAGAATGTAGGATATCAGTTTAATTGTGCATTGATTTAATTAGATGTCCTCGTAGATTGGGGCTTTTATTGTAATAGTCCTTAGTTTAGGACTTAGTTTGTTATTTATACCAAGTATGTTTGGTATAAATAGATTTACAAACATTGTGATTAACAGAGAATATTAGAGAATTGATCCGAAAGGCTTGCAAATCCAATCCTAGAGAGAGAAAATCATAAATTATTCTCTCACTACCAAGTTTGTCTCTCGAGTGCTCAATAGAAAAGGTTTTCGATCGATTTCAATTCGAACAATTCTAATCGATTCCTTAGGATTCAAGTCTAGGATCATTGAGTTGATAAATCAGGACCTAACATATTTGTCGATAGATGTCGTTTGGGATGCCCTGCATTAGGGTGTCCTTGGCTATCAGATCAACCTTTGCTCTCACTCTTTCCTCTACAGCGTACACTCTAGGCTCTTTAACTCGTCTAGAGGCAGGGATCGGAGGATTAGCGGTGTTGTCACCAGGCACATTTACCCAGAATTGAGCTGGGCCTTGCTCACGTGAGCTGAGAAGGTCATCCGCTTGATCTTTTAGCTCGATAAAATTTAGAAATCGACTTCTCCACACTGTGTATTCGCCTCTCTTGAGTATCGGGGGACGATTGTCGTTTCCAAGTGAGTAAGCATCCATTTTGTCTTGTAGAGTTGATGAAGGATCTTCATTTGTTGTTTTCATAATCTGGATATTGATGTTATGTGCTTCATAAGTAGCAAACTAGTTAGTAGCGTTTGATATTAAAGCAGTCGAGAATTATTTTCGATTCAATCTTTAGAGTTTGATCGAAAATAATTGTGTCGAGATAAAATGTCTTGGTTACTATTCTCGTGCGAGAAAGTCTTTGTCAGGGAAAAATTTTACGACCGAAGAGAAATGTTCATAGTCTTTTGGTCGAGAAACATCTCTTAATCGTGAATTTATTTCGATCGCAAAGAAACAATACGTTTAGTTAGTTTCTCGCTAAGTCAAAATAAATTCGTTGATTGAAAAGTTTCTCGTACGCAAAAGATTTTCGCTTGGTCAAGCTTAGAAAGTTTGACCGAAAATGTTTTTCGACGGAAAGTTTTGCATGCGCAAAGGTCAAAATTAGTCCTTGTCGAAAAAGATTTTTGCTTAGTAATGCTCGAGAAATTTTTCTACTACTTTAAGTCTGACTTTGTATTCTGATCGTGAAAAAATTTTGCACCGAGTTTTTCGACCGAGAAATTGACCTGATCGAAGAACCTAGCGAGAAAAATTGAGATTATCACAAAAAATCACAGTTTAACACTAATTCAAGCAAAAATGATGAATTAGACTCTGAAATCAGAATGTGTTCTAAACTGTTTTTCGTGCGAACAGTAATCACTTAAATCCGATCGATTCTGCTACATTGAAGTTCAAGCAGCTACAAATCTAATTGCAA